>BACB01005702.1:0-54103 GCA_000338015.2 Ganoderma multipileum BCRC 37180 | reverse complement strand
TGTCACCTCCTGCTCGAGTTGCTGTGGCCTCGGGTCGCAGGACGGATGGGAGGTTCGTCCACTGTATTATGCCTTGTCATGCACCGCACATGCGCCCAGCCGCACACGTTACATACTGCCTATATGCTATGTGAAGCAACCCAAAACGCACTCCCCCTTTCTCCTGTGTGTGACTCCCGCCGCGCCGCGCCGGATTCAAATTGTCGAACGACTAGGATCGTTCTGGCGGTAGCTATAAACAGGCTATAAACTCCAGACGTTCGGGAGTTAGGTCGTCGGGGGCCCGAACTTCTCTTCTTGGGCTGTTCGGCACCTAAGTTTTGACAACTTGGGGAAGCACAACGATTTAAGTTTGTACACAGCACTACACACTGGTTAAACCACGTCAATTGATCAGGCCGTCGAAAATGGACGGATGGTTCTGCTCTCCACTGGAATCGTTGAAATGATTGCTTTTTTGACACGGGTCGAAGATGAAGACAAAATTTTGAGGCCTTAGGCTTCAGCTCAATGAACCATGAAGACACAGTGTGACGTCAGCGTCACTGTGACTTGGCGTTTGCCGTTGAGCGCTGCGGCGGCGCTTACCGCCATGACTTGAACTTGTCGGACTCCGTCATATTCGACAGCGATGAATAACCTGGGGTCGACAGACGTTGAACACTGATAGCCAAGTTTACGGCCCTCACGGGGAGGAAATAGAGCCATGCTGTTCACTTTGGCACTGCTGTTGAGGGTGAGTAGGCCCTTGAACGTTGAATTTGAGGGCTCTGACTATGCCAGTCGAGGATATCGCGTAGTCAGAAGTGACAGCGTGGCATCGGATTCAGGCTCGTGAGTACTACTCCTTGCAAATTGCGAAGTAGGGACATACATCTGACAGGCCATGTAGATTTTTCGAGTCTCACGGCTACTTGGTGTTTGGGGACATCCGGGTGCTCCTGACCGGAGCGACGGACGTGAAGGAAGAGCGGACAGTTGTCTTTACCCGGCCACCTGATGCGAGCGGACATTTACAGGGAGAAAGTCAGGATGCAGAGGGCCGCGAAGAAAACTAGAGGTATTAACAACACCATCCTACACTTGGTGAGAAAAAAAGACAGCGCGTGGTAAGCTTACGTTTCCGTCAAGTGGTCGAAGGGTGGAAATGGGGCTGGCATACACGTACCGCCTTGTCATTGGGAAGTGGTATGGATAATTCCGTCATCCTTTGGTCAATCGAACGAACTACTGAGCCATTGGCAGGATACGACTCGGATGGCACTTCGCCAACGCGGATCCGTTTATCATCATCGCCTACGTCTTCTACGACCCTGATATTTTGCCACCCCAAGACGCGCAAACGCCATCGCCCCGGAGCAGACCAATTGTGTTATCATCCCGTGAGTGTGGCAGCGCTCGCCTCTCCTCTTGGCTGCCCCGTGTATACCATCGTTCCGCAGTCATCTTCCCCGCGACTGTCGTCGGGTAGTCGATTTTGATTGTTCGACAACAGTCGAGGGGAGCTGGATCGATCCTTTGCCCTCCCCCCATGCGGACCGATATGCTCTGATTCGCAATGTGAGTGGAGCGACTCGGTGGTCAGGCCTTACGTATGCGATGACAGCGTGCGTCCTGAGTCTTGACCGGCCAGGCAGCGTGCCGGATATCGAACTTCGAGAAAATTGGTCTGTATTGGCTAGCGGATACATTCTCTCCGGGTGTTTATGGTGCATCGTCTATGACATAGGCCTTACGTTCCGCAGCCTCCGTCGCATCGACACTTACGTTCGCGTTGAGCATAGCACAATGTTAACGCAAGGGTGTACAATGCCAGGAACCTAGCTCGGGGAGGATAGCATTTTGCTGAAATTTGTCCATCGTCGGCGTCGAACCTGGAGTGCAGGTGACTACGATTTTGACATAAAACATCATCGCTCGCAATTTGAATGTGTTCTCTAATCGGCGTGTGACATTGCAGCCTGTCTAAGTACGCACTTTCTAGCACCCGATGTTCCATGCTTTCACATAGCACCCGCTAACCGGTTCGGCGATCCCTCTACAGGGTATCGCTGAGTGCCGTACATGCCAATATTGCGTCCTATAGCAGTGGGACTTCACATTTTCCTAGGAAGGCTTAGGCCTGTGCTCATGTCTTTTGCAGCCGCCTTGGGGCCGACGATATATAATATGCAGCGAGCCTCGACCGAAAGACCATCCCCTTCTACTGTCTGCAGGCAACATGGGGTTCAGCCTACACGTCTACCCGATTCTCCCTCTGGTACTTTCCCTAGTCATCGTGCTATATGTCCATTCTGTTGCAAAATGGCGCGCACGTTCTCGCGGCCGTCCCTTCCCTCCAGGTCCCCCTGCTCTTCCGGTGGTGGGTAACATGTTCAACACCCCTGCCGATAAGGCGTGGTACGCTCTCCAAGACCTCGCAGCCCAGTATGGTGAGTCGACCAGTCCCGTTGAAGTCGCGGTCGACAGCTGACAGCCTTCCCGCTAGGCGATGTCATCCACTTCCGGACCCTAGGCCAGTCTGTCATTGTGCTGGGAAGCTCAGAGATCATCAACGAGTACCTCGAGAAACGCGCATCCAGCACGTCGGACCGACCTCAGACTCCAATTATTGACCTGTGAGTCCCCCATTCTCCGCGTTCAGCATTGGCTTCGAGCTCTGATGACTTTTGATGCCGGTGTCGACGATCGACGAGCAGCCTTGATCAGGGTACCAACTTCGGGCTGATGCCCTACGGCCAGAAATGGCGACGATACAGACGCCACTTCTGGCAGCATTTCACCTCCCGCGCCGTCGAGCAGTACCAGTCGGTCACGCGTGCTGCAGCGCACCAGTTCCTCGCACGGCTCGTCGAGCGTCCCGCGCAATTCAATAACCACATTCGCTAGTGAGTGTCCGACCTCATACGGCTAGCTCAGGAACCTCAATCGAGTTGTCATCGACAGCACATTCCTTGCCACAGTCCTGAAGGTCGTGTACGGCATCGGCCTCACGGAAGACCATGACGCCTATGCGGCGACCTTCGACATCTCTTCTGAAGGAATCTCGCAGGGGCTCGTCCCCGCCAAGTACATTGTGGAGATATTCCCATTCCTAAGGCATGTGCCCGAGTGGGTCCCTGGATTCGGTTTCCAGGCCGACTTCAAGCGCTGGCGGGCGGCGGTGAATGACGTGAAGAACATTCCATTCGCGCATGCGAAGGAAGCCATGGTAAGTGTAATTCAATATCGCCGACTGGCGACCACGCTAGAAACTGCATTTATTTCTAACTAGGCTCGCGGCGAAGGCTTTGACTCCATCGTCGCCAAAACATTGACAGTGGGCGGAAACGATGACGAGCCCGAGGACGACCATGAAGAAATGGTGAAGGGGATCGGTCTTGTGAGTTACGAGGGTGGGTGCGACACATTGAGCCGTATCATTTCTCCTACCTCCCAACTAAATCTGACGGCTTTCACTTCTAGCCGGGGCAGACACGGTGATACTATACTCATCTGACACGTAGACGTGCACAGATGCTTATTATTGTTTACAGTCATTCGCCGCCCTTCAAGCATTCTTCCTCGCTATGTCACTGCACCCCGACGTGCAGAAGAAGGCCCAGGCCGAATTGGACGCAATAGTCGGACCCAATCGGATGCCCGAGTTCAGCGACTCGGGTTCACTGGTATACGTGAACGCTGTCATTAAGGAGACCTTGCGATGGCATACCGTCGTCCCACTTGGCGTAGCACACTCGACTGTCGCCGATGACGAGCTGCACGAGTACTTCATTCCTGCGGGAACAGTCATTCTGCCGAACGTATGGTGAGTACCCCCGGTGTCTCCAAACAATTTGGACAATAACAGCGTTTGTGCTACAGGGCCTGCATGCATGACCCGGTGGTATACGAAGACCCTGACGCCTTCCGCCCGGAACGCTTCATTCGAGACGGAAAGCTGGACCCGTCCGTCCAGGATCCAGGCTCGTTAGTTTTCGGTTTTGGACGAAGGTGCGTCGGAACACGGTCGCGCTCGTCATGGTGAAGTGGTGATATGAATGCGAATGATTTCAGAATATGTCCAGGCCGACACTTCGCCATGGCCTCGTTATTCATAAACGTCGCCTCGGTTCTCCATACGTTCGACATCACGCCGGCCCTCGACGCAGACGGCCGACCTGTCAAGATAAAGTATACCCAGACGTCAGGGTTCATCTCGTGCGTGCCTTTCTTCTCTCAACGTTATCATCAGTCGATGACGTCTTCGGCCGCTACAGATACCCAGAAGATTGTCGATGCACCATTAAGCCCCGTTCCGCAGAGGCTGCAGCATTAATCGCGGCGCACGCCGATGCTGTGGCGTGAACGCCGATTGGGTCCTTCAACCAATTCCTGAGGTGACTGTAGAGAAGATCGATTCCCCACGTGCCTTGGCAAGAGGCAGCCTCGGGTTAGTCCCATGTATAGTAAATCTACTCCAAGTCAATGCTTCCCATTCGGAGGTTGCGCTATGTGCTTCTGCAGTGTATTTTTAGTCATGCGTTTCTCTGAAGTTCTTATAACCGCTTTCCCCTTTCCTCGGTCAAGCGCCGCCGCCTGCCCCATCTGAGTCGTCTATTGGTAACGATAGGCCGCCTTCCAGAATTGCGGACTCAAGCGTATCTCTCCAACGGGCTCAATTCATTCGTTCTAGTGGTGCCCACATATAAACTCCACGGACTACGCCTTCCACTTGAGGTTGGCAATTGTGAAGGCTTGCTTTCACTGTCAATCCTTTCGTTCAGTGCGCGTCGCTGCTGCGCAAGAACGTATCAACCTTGGCGTGATGGTACAGCGACAATCTTCGGGATAGCTGCGACAAACCTGTCAATAACCCCACTCAATTGGAAAGGTTATGTAAGAGGGCACGCACGAGACAAGGGTATCAGATTGGACATGTTAGATCTTGATAGGCAGCCCGTCATCCCCAACAGGGGGACTAATATCGAAGACGTGCAGCACACATGCGACGTTGATGAATAGCGCGTCCAGAGCAAAATGACGCCCGGGGCAGATTCTAAATATCGCATGAGCTTCGCGTGCACGGAAAGACGGTCCATGGCGTGACGTGCCTTCGACCGAACCCAAAGACGAACGGTACTGGGTCTCGAGCGTCAGGATCGAGCTTGCCATCGCGTATGAATCGTTCGGGTCGGAAGACGTCTGGGTCTTCATATGTCTCGGGATCATGCATGCACGCCCTTTCCGGTTATTCAGCACGTCATGACAACCGAGCGCAAAGGTGGTCGCGGCTTACCAGATGTTCGGGATCAGCATTGTCCCAGCGGGAATGAAATATTCACCGAACTCCTCGTCGGCCACGGTCGCATGCGGCACAGCGAACGGGACGGCCGAATGCCACCGCATAGATTCCTTGATGATAGCGTTGACGTACGGGAGTGAGTCCTTGTCGCTGAAATCTGGCAGACGGTGTGGGCCAACGACCGCGTCGAGCTCGGCATGGGCCTCTTTGAGCACTTTGGGGTGGAGGGATATCCCTGCAAACAACCCGAGAAGCGTCGACCCAACCTTCGGAGAGTGTCAACAGGAGGATAAAAAGGAAGAGTGGAAATGGACTCACTGTGTCGGTGCCAGCTATATGCAGGGAAAATGGATTAAGGCTTGAACTTTTCTTTTGAGGGCAATCCGAGGTTTGGAATCGTACCTTCAAACGCAACAGCGCTTACATCCTTGATGACCTCCTCTTCTTCTGAGGAAATTGTGTCCCAATGGTCCATCCTCCCAAGCAGTTTCCCGATCATCGATTGCGTAGCTTTTCCGTTCACCTAGAGGGGGATAGAGGAAGGCGGCCAGGGGGATGGTGAACTTGCTACGCAATCGAACACATTGAGGAAAGACGTACAAATTTCGCCTTTGTGTGCTCGAACGGAGCATTCTTGAGCCTCTCTCCCGCCGCCATCCACTTCGCCCATATCCTCTGCGACGTTGCACCCGGAAACCAAGGGGGAATGTATCGAAGAAACGGCAGGAACTCGACGAGAAATTACCCGGGGACCATGCCTTCCACGGCTCCGGCCTGTGCTTGCTCCAACATCTCCACGTACACGTCATTTTCGTCCCGAATCTCGATACTGTACACGATCTTCAACACTTACGCAGCAAAGTTGCTTGCTCGCGCGGACGGTCAAGTAAGGAACAAACAAATCGAGAAGCGATGGACTCACAAGCGGATGAGCTGCCTCAGGCGCGAGTGATTCTCCAGCAGCGCCTCCAGGAAGATACGCGTGACGGATTCCTGTGCCGGCTGGTATTCCTCGACGGCATCACGGTGGAAGTGTTGCCAGAAGGCGCGTCTGTGACGGCGCCACCGCGGTCCATATGGCATGAAACCGAAGTTCAAACTCGACCCAGACCTACCGGCACCCAACATGATAATTTACTCACAGAGAATTATGCGCCGTTCAAGAGGACTCACAGTTCTATCATAGGCGTTTGCACGCGGTCGGATGTATTTGTGGACCGCTTGTCGAGATACTCAAATATTGTCTCAGCACTGCCAAGGAACACAATGGACTGCCCGAGTACTCGGAGATACATGATGTCCCCTATGACGAGTTCGATCAATGCTCCAGTCAAAAATGAGGAAGGATCACATACCATGTTCACGGCTCAAGTCCCGATATCCGACCCATTGTCTCGATCGAGGCATGTTGAACATATTAGCAACAATAGGGAGGCGCCTCGGACCTGGGGGAAGGGGACGCCCGCGAGTACGAGCTCGCCATCGCACGATAGATACGAGATAGAGTGCGACAAGTAGACCGACAATCACCTGGACCAGGGCAAGCAAACCTGGATGGGCTGTTTCCGCGGTCACGTCTGAAAAGAATATCGTAGGTAAGCAACTGGAGGTTTTCGAACCAAGCAAGGCGATGCGCGGCCAGAGTCAGAGGGCGGACGAGTGTCTGGATCCTGAGGAAAGCGGGCGCCTTATGCTAAGTATTAGCAATAATAAGTAGGTTGAATATAAGAACCCACCTCATTCGCTGTACGCTCTCTGATGCTCCCAGGAGGTCTGGTCAGTCCATGGGGCTCCCACTCCATCCGGCGTTCATGGTCGGAGTTGGCATGCACCCGGTAATTCCGCATCCGTAAGGAAGTCGGCTTCCCATCTTGGTTCGTCTGAGAAATCGAGAAGTCAGTAAAAGTGATGGACGAACTTTAAAATTTCAATGAGATGAACTCGTCATATTTTTATTAAAAAGGAGCAGCATACAGAGGATGGATGCTCGCCGGGGAGGTTCCGGGCATGAAGCCCTCAGGCTGTTGTGCTGGGTGCTTTGCAATGGGGATAGATTACGAGATATGGTTCAGAGGTGACATTTAGTGTAAATTTCAGGTGTATGCTGGCGTGCTGGTGGGAATGAGTAACTGGTATCCGAACAGTAGTAGAGCTCCGCAGTGCGCACCTATGAAAAGGCGATGACGACCACGGTGAACCGTGAATAAGTCACTATCCTCCCCGAAGGCCGTGCGATATAGAATGCCGAAAGAACTGGGATTTAGAGGGCAAGGCGATTTCCTCATGGGTCGTCGTCGGACTAATGACACGTAGCCAGCCCTAGACGGTAGTCAAGACTCCTGTCTGGCAAGGGCAGGCGAAGGGATCCGGAAGTATACTTACAGCTCCCACTTAGGTTCTTCGTTTCAAAGATAGGCCCTATATACTCTAGCTCCAGCCACAGACTCCGAAGCACTTTCGATGATAGAACGTAAGATAAGACGACTCGGAGTGATTCATGCCCGCCTGGTGACTCTGCTGTGAGCGCATCGGCGTGGATATGGTCTCTTGAAGTAAAAAGTTGAGATGACCTCCGTAATTGAAACGGAGAGCTTTGTCCGTGGGCGTCATCAGCAAAATGTGCAGTTTGCTATCGTCAGCGACCGCTACAGACGAAGATGATAGCCACCCGTCTCACCGACTGGTTATGATCAGATATGATCAGAGGGCGTCGAGAAGACGCTGTACGATCACCTATGACAGTCGCAGACCGGTTAATGCGGGGTGAATGATCATATAAGTTCATTCATCCTCATACCCTTTCAAATTCGAAACCGGTGTTTACGTCGCCGCGGAGGTCAATAGTGCCGTATAACGAGTGGGTTAACGTTCTCGAGTCTGGAAAGACCAAGGAGTAAGTACGCCCAGCAGCTCAAGATAGGACAGATTCGAATTGAACCGTACTGAACCGTACACGTGTGTCGTTCAGTCTCCCAAGTGATTGACCCTGGCTCACGAGTGCCACCCGTCGTAAGGGGAATTGGCAGTGCCGGCTTGTTCCGGGATGCCACTCGGCAATGTACAAATTCTTTCCTTCGTCAACGTCGCTCCTCGTCCCCCCTTGCCACTCCTCCTCGACGACCAACGTTCGCATCCGCCCAGGATCCACGACGCAGAACTCTGCACGCCTCAGCAGCAAAGCTTCTAGCTCCCTTTCGGGCCTCAAGGGCTGCTTCGGCAAGTCATTATCTATCTCTGCGACTCCTTCCTGTCTGGTGCTCGCCACATCGTCAAGATGCCTCCTTCAAGCCGTGCTGCCGTGTCCTACCTGCTGAGCCAGCAAACCCGCGCCTGGAGTCGAAGCCTTGACCAACCGTCTGTGCTCCCCGCTTAGGAGGCCCTTCTTCCGGACGCTGTATGACTTGCTTGTCGTTCCCGGTTCGTATCTCTGTTGTTCTTGGTCCGTACCTCTATCGGCTTGGTTTCGCAGGCTGTTGCTTGGTCTTGGCTTACTTGGAGGCCCTCTGCTCGGATCTGCGTACTCTCGTTACCCCTGCCTATCGGCTTTGAGC
The DNA here is from genome assembly GCA_000338015.2 of Ganoderma multipileum BCRC 37180. Taxonomy (NCBI): domain Eukaryota; kingdom Fungi; phylum Basidiomycota; class Agaricomycetes; order Polyporales; family Polyporaceae; genus Ganoderma; species Ganoderma multipileum. Next base: position 45,268 of record BACB01005702.1, on the reverse strand, counting down.
TCATCAAGACCTGACCATGCGTCCAGCCCAAGCGTCTCGCGTCGCCTCCGTGCCCTGCGACGTGTTGGTCCACGCCCACGCCTTCTCGTGTCCTTACATGAACCCGTCTCGTATGATTATAGCGTAGTACTTTTTCCTGGCACCTATTCCCGTCTTGCCCTCGTGTCTTCGTTTGCACTCGTGATGCGTCTCTCTGTACTTGATAGTGCATGTATATATTACCCGTAATTCTGCAATAATATATCGATTCAACCTAGCGCGCGATAATAGGACTATTACAAGGCTGCATGTGTGCTGGATACTGACCAGGGTTCGCCTATAGTGGTCTGCTTTGATCAGACCGTGCGGGGCGTAAGACCATAGATGATCAGCCATTGCGGGCGCTCCGATCAGCTGAGACGAACTCTGACCGTGTGCTACCAGCTCAAGTAGGTCTTCTACCACCAAATACAAGATTGATCATGCGCTACTAAGTATATCGTATGCGATAGCTTAAGATAGTAAGTTACCCCCTTTTGCTGATGGTTGGTGGAAAGGAAGGGCAGGGTGATGGGCGCTCCGAAACCACCAATAATGATGAGATGCTGTGACCACGCGTACACTGTCACGCCACTCAAATGGCTCCAGTACGCCAACTTGAGCGGCCACCCCTGGCCACCCATTTCGTCACTATGGATTTATTTCACTCTCGACAAGATTGAAGTATGCCATTCACTCGCAGAATATACTTCAATTACGACCCCCGTATTCTTCTCACTAGGCGCTTCCAAGGTGGCCCGCGGGGACTGGCAGTCATCGCCATAGTAGTGGCACGCCACCGTATGAACCGACGATACGCATACTATACCCCGATTCTGCGACAAACACGATGATCAGTCATCCCGCCTTACACTTCCATGGCCGTAAAGAATGAGGGTCCATTGCGGTGACTCACTTCAGGTTTAACTCTCAGTCTTTTTAGGTGGAGCGCGCTTCAGCCGCACAAGAGCGTATCAGGGCCGCGGCCGCCTCAGATCTCGGCTTGATAGTGCAGCGACAATCCTCGGGGTATCTGAAATATACCGGTCAACAACTCCCAGCCATGTTAGCTCACAAGTGACCTACGAAATAAGCGTGTCCGATTGGACATGTTCGACCTTGATGGGATGGCCGTCCTCTCCAAAGGGCGGCTTGATATCGAAGACGTGCAGTGCGCAGGCGATGCTGATGAATAGCGTAGCTTCTGCAAAGTAGCGTCCTGGACAGATTCTGGATCAAACACGGGTACGGCATCAGTTCAGAGAAGAAGGAGTCTTTTGACGCGACGTACCTTCGACCGTACCCGAAGACGAAGGCTGCTGGATCCCGCGCGCCGGGATCGAGTTTGCCATCACGTATGAATCGTTCAGGCCGAAAAACGTCGGGGTCTTCGTATACTTTGGGGTCATGCATGCACGCCCTTATCGGGTGTTCAGCATTTTGTCCGTAACTTCCAACGCGGCGCGAGCGTGTTATAACGTACCAGGTATTCGGGATCAGCATGGTCCCGGCGGGGATGAAGTACCCACGGAACTCGTCGTCAGCAATGGTTGCATGGGGTACACCGAGCGGGAGGGCCGAGTGCCACCGCATGGCCTCCTTGATAACAGCGTTGACGTAGACAAGCGAATCACCGTCATCAAAAGTTGGCATGCGATTCGGGCCGACCACCGCGTCGAGCTCGGCGTGGGCTTTTCTAAGTACTTCAGGGTGTAGCGAAACGCCTACAAACATCGCTAGCAGTGTCGCTCCCACCTGTGTTCGGAAATCATGAGGAGGAGAGTCGGTTGAAATGTGTGGAATGGACACAAACTGTATCAGTTCCAGCTAAACGCATGGAAGCTGGATCAGCAGCCAGGCTTTTCTGACGAAATACACTGGCAGCGTGACCGTACCTTCAAATGCAAGAGCGCCTACATTCTTAATGATCTCCTCCTCTTCCCAGGAGGACGTTCGCAATCGCGCCATCCTGTTGAGCGATCTTGCGACTACTGACTGAGATCGCCCATTTGCCTGGGGACGCATAGGGAGGACAGGATTTGAGCCCTGTATTGTCGGGCACGAATAATAGCACGACATACCATATGACTTCTGGCTTGTTCAAAAGGCACATTCTTGAGCCTGTCCGCTGCCGCCACCCACTTCGCCCATTGCCTTTGCGACGTCGCACCCGGAAACCACGGGGGTATGTATCGAAGGAATGGCAAGTACTCCACGAGGAACCTCCCTGGCACCAACCCTTCAAGGGGCCCTGCGAGTGCTTCTTCGGATATCTTTACATACATATCGTGTTCATCCTCGATGTTGATGTCGTATACAACCTTCAAGACAGATGTGGCAAAATTGCTGTTTCCCCAGCCCCTTAGCGGAAGAAAGGGTGCAAAAAGAGCGGGCTCACAAGCGGATAAGCTGCCTCAAGCGCGAGGGGTTCTTGCGGACCGCCTCGAGGAAGATATGCGTGGCGGATTCCTGAAATGGTTGGTACTGTGCGGCCGCGTCGCGGTGAAAGTATTGCCAGAATGCGCGCCGGTGACGGCGCCACCATTGTCCATAGGGCATGAAACCTAGATTCAAGCTTGATCCAGACCTGTGTACAGGTATTTCACTGGGTGGAATGATGCGTCTCTACAGGCAACTCACAGCTCTATCATGGGAGACTGTACACGGTCGGACGTAATTGCGGATCGCCTGTCAAGATACTCAGATATCGCCTCAGCGCTCCCGAGGACCACGATTGACTGTCCGAGCACTTGGAAGAAAAGGACGTCCCCTTTAACGAGCCCTATCAGTGTTCGGGCCCAGATGCGAGCGTGGACTTGCTTACCTAAATCATGGCTGAGGTCCCGGTATCCGACCCACTGTTTGGATCGGGGCACGTTGAACAGGTTGCCGACGATGGGGATCCGTCTCGGTCCTGGAGGAGAGGGACGGCCGCGGGTGCGAGCTCGCCATCGTGCGAGGGATCGGAGATAGAGGGCGAGCAGTAAAGCAATAGACAGCTGAGCTAGGACGGGAAAGTTCTCGAGACGCGCTGGGTTCATGGCTGGGAGGTGCTTAGAATCATATGGGCTAGTTGAGATATTGGGGGGTCAGGGTCGAGGGACGGACAAGTGTATAGGTTCTGGGGAAGTGGATGTGAGTGGGGACTGAGCGCAAAGTTAGCGAACCCAGGCGTACCCAAGTCATTGTGCATGAGTCCACGTGAGGGTGCACCAGGCGGGCAGGTCATCGGGGCTCCCACCGTATGGGGCTTCCATGTCTGAGTCTCGGTTGAGAGCGGACCCGTGTGAATGAGAAATCGCTACCGTCTGAACATCAGCAGAGCTACACACATGTGAAAGACGCAACTTGCGACGACCAGGAGTTAGGGACAACTCGCACCAAGCATTCTGTGCGAATGTGTTGTAACGGAGACAAATGGCAGTACCGAGAGCGATCATCAAAAGTGGTATCCTCGGCATGGATCATTATCCGACCGATAATACATCTAGCAGAACCCACACGACAGCTCTCAAACTACTGACCACAGGTCAGCGGATCAGGGTCAGAAGCGTGCTTACTGTTCCGACTTGGATTTTTACAGGCATTATATATGCCAATTCTATTCGGAGGAATGCTTTTGGTGACAGGACGTGCGAGGAGAAGGCGAGCCGTTCGTACTGTTGCATGATGACGTCCGGTCGGCGGTGACTCCCAGAAACCGCGAGTGCCACGCTGGCATGCGGGCACTTTTCGCGGGGAATGAGATTCATCTAATGCCCCAGATAGAAATTGTGAAGAATCCAGGCACAAGCCCAAGCTGTAGAGCGTGTCGTCTCAGCATCTGAGGTCGTTGCTGGCCCGGGGAACGACTCGGAAAGGACAATCACGGGCGCTTCTAAACCGCCAATTGTGGCGAGATGCCGTGACCGTGCGATCACGGCATCACACTGCGACAGTTCGCCAGGCTTGCCGCCACACCTGGTGCTCCTTGAAGTGCACTCCGACCTCAAAAGTATTTGCTCGTGTGGTAACGGTATTCGGCCTGGCCAACAATAGGGTAATTTAATCATAGAACATTTCAAAGGCTCCAGCGCCGCACGATACAAAGTACGCCGGTAGTGCCAGCCCTCCGCTTGAACTCCCAGTGTGTAGCCTTACTCGTCGTCGTGGATAGTCCCAGCATCCCCATATCTGGGTCTCATCCTCGTAGAGAGGTAGGGTGCATGTAGAGAGCTCGCTTCTGGCAGGTCCATCCTTCAGTTCATCGATTGGCGGCCCGCTTCTGCTGCCGAGCGAATCAGTGCCTCGGCCGCTGCAGACCTCGGTTTGATAGTGCAGCGACAGTCTTCGGGGTATCTGCAGTATACCCATCAACAAGTCTAGGACACGTTAGCATAGAGGACACGCACGAAGCAAGAGGGTCCGATTGGACATGTTTGATCTTGATCGGACGCCCGTCGTTTCCGAGAGGCGGCCCAATGTCGAAGACGTGTAACATGCAAGCGACGTTAATGAACAAGCTAGCTTCAGCAAAGTAACGTCCGGGGCAAATCCTGGAGGTCGCATGAGCTTCATGTACACGGGAATGCACCGATGCGACGTGCCTTCGACCGTACCCAAATACGAACGCTGCCGGGTCCCGCACACTTGTGTCGAGCCTGCCATCGCGTATGAACCGTTCGGGTCGGAATATATCGGGATCTTCGTAAACCTTGGGATCATTCATGCATGCCCTTGAGGTAAACGTCTCAGTGCTCTATTCCCGGCATGACGTGAATACCGCGCGACCTACCAGGTGTTCGCAATCACCATGGTCCCAGCAGGGATGAAGTATCCGTGGTACTCGTCATCGGCAACAGTCGCATGCGGGATACCAATAGGGAGAACCGTGTGCCACCGCAGAGCTTCCTTGATGATAGCGTTGATATAGACGAGCGACTCTCTATCCCCGAAATCCGGCAAACGGTGAGAATCGACAACCGCGTCGAGCTCCGCATGGGCTTTTCTGAGCACTTCGGGACTCAGCGATACTCCCAGAATCATACCTAGGATTGTCGATACCGTCTTCGGAAGATGTCAGGGGGATCAGAAGAAGAAACGTGTAGTGATCGTACGTACAGTGTCAGTGCCGGCTGGATGCGTCCATGGAAAGAAGTCAGTGGTCGAGCATTTCCAATCATGTGAAGCAGCGTTATACCTCCGAATGCGACAGCACCCACGTTTTTAATGACCTCCTCATCGTCCAGGGAGAGGGCGCCCAATTGTGCCATGTTATCGAGCAATTTGGAGATTATCGAGTGGGTGGCTTCCATCGGAAAATCGAACTGGGCTAGATATGATGAGTTGCCCCCTATCGCCCAAGGAAGTCTGATCATGTCAGAAAACCTCTTATCGGGACCTTGTCTTCCCATATCGGATCAACGTCAGACTGATGACATAATTGTCAGGGATATCATTGTGATCCCCCTTGATCATTGCTTACAAGACCGCAATCTGGATGAACAACCCTGCCATTGTTTATAAGTTGTGATCATGGTGAGGAGAACTATAATACTTACATGGCTGTTGAATTTGTAGAGGGCCCAGCTACGTGTTTGAAGTCGCAAGAGGCCAAGGACGCTCTTCGGCGCTATGGCCATGGAAGCGGGTGCCACAGCCACCAGATAGTTTGGTCGGATCTGACACTGCGGAAGACGGAGGTCGTGCAGGTTAATACAGAGACGAGCTCACCTTCACAGTCCACAGGATATACCGGTCGCCTCAACATGGTATTCATATATGTTCATGTGTCTGGGTTTTCTCGTTGACAACCCCGCGTTGGCCTTATATTAGCGCCAATATTTGAAGGCTGCTGTGAACACCAACTGAACTGAGGATATTGCGGGGGACTTCATATAGATCTTTCCTTATAATCTACATGCATGGGTCTCCTCAACGATGACCCTGCCGGAGGAATGTATATACTTCTCCTCGACCTAAGTAGGGCCATCCTGAACGTTTACCAGGCACATGCCGGTAACCTCCGAGCTGCGCACGCATTGAAGTCAAGGTATAGTAGTAGAAGCGATAACGAAGGAACACTCGTGAAAGCAAACTTAGACCAGGCTTAGATTTCCTCACCTTACGAATCGCACCTGATTTCAGGTCAGGTTTTCATATCTTTCCCGCATGAACATCATGATGGAAAAACCATCCAGACGCGGTTAAGCTTCTCATCTAAAGCGCATCCCGGTCATGAGTGAAGATGAAGATCATACAATCGCCTTACAGATGTCTAGCACGTACAGTGTGTTGCTAGTCTACATCGGATGTCGTGTCCCTGTCAATCCTTGAGGCTGGAAGCGCCCAGACTTGATGTGTACCCTCCTCACCATGGGGTTGACGTCGGGTATGCTGTGAGCGAAAAGGGGAGAGAGAGCGAAGGAAAGATCGACGAAAGTCACTTCGAGAAGGTCCTATAACTGAGATAATACCGTCTAGCTCAACCGACCGCCAACGGTTACGTCCGCTCGTCGACCTCGCGCCGCCACCGCGTGTCGTACGTAGACTGCACCCGCCTCTTCCGCTCGCCCACCCATTAGTTCGCGCTACCTGCAAGCACATCCCCTGCTAGACTAGTATCGCCGCCCGTTCGCTGAAGCTCGAGCTGCGTGGCCCTGCAAATGTCCGCGTCGCGCTGGTCCTGCTCGGGCTGTCCGGCAAGTGGAAGCTCGTCTAGTTTAAGAGGGACTGATTCCGTGGTTCTGTGGCGCGCAGGAGGTGCAAGGGAAGATGGGAAGTTTGGCGGGGTGGGCGAGGCGCAAGAGTAGGTTGCCGAGGACGGCGCGCTCTCGATCGCCATCGCTGCGCCTTGCGCGGGGTATGGCTGTGGTTAGCGGCGGGCGTCAGAGGTCATAGGGAGGAAGTGGGGCTGGCGGCGGGTTTGCACGTGGAAAGATAAGGGCGAATCGGTTGTATAGAGCTCGAGCGTAAGGAGAGTGGGCGAGACTAACCAACATTAGATGGCAAGCGTTGTCCAAGAGAATCATATGATCCGAGGCACAGATCCATTTCGTCAGCGGCTTGCGGTCCATGAGCTGGCATTTGAGTCTCGATTGGACGAAGCCCGAAATCTTGCGTGGCTTGTCAGACAACAACGAACACCCTCATGTGAGCGTGATTAACGATCAAGCAGGGGGTGTACTTACCGTGGCTTGTAATCAGCAATATCCGCGCGCATCTTATCCGCGCTGCCCTCCGCCGTCCAGGACTCAACCGAGCAATTGTTTGGATGGACGAGGTCAAGTTGTACTTTTTCTTGCTCCTCTTCAGGCGCTAGTCAGCACGAAGGCTTGCAGATGACTGCGATAAGGAAAGAATGCACAATACTGTATACCATAATACGGCGCCCAGGACCCATCCAACCCGTCATCTCTGGGATGTTGATAGACTCGGTGAGCTCTGGGTCGTCCCATGACAGCTGAGGTAGTGTAATCGCGCGATGGGGCATCACTCGTCGCCATAGCGGGGTTGATAACTGGTTGATACCACCCAGGGCGACCTCCTGGATCGCGCTTTTGACGCCGTCGGCCCAGTCTCCTCGCACTACCTCCCCGGACGCGAGGGTCAGATGGCGAGTCCGGGCCGACGGCAACTACAATCGTATTAAGGCGGAGCTTCATGTGTGGAGTGACTAGGTCGAAAAGGAGGTCGTGGAAGTTCACCCGATGGACTCAGGCATTGTAGTACGGCGCACCATACTTTGCGTCGTTCGTTCGCTGCATGTTCCCCACCCGGTCGCTGGTGCCGTACCTCCTGACGATAATCGCGTCAGGGCAGACGCCCACTGCCACGCACGCAGGGCCTGCGCCCCATCAATGGAGGAGTCGCGAGAGGTTGGCGTGACCTGGATGCCCGCGGCGACTTTGCAGATGGGGGCGCGGCATCGAAGAGGGTGGTCTTGTGGGCAGCTTTGACCAGTTAGTGTGCGGCGGCCAGTCCGCCCGTACCGCAGCTGATATCGAGGATATGGAGCTTGTGGGAGGCCTCTTGGCCGTTGCAGAGGGAAGTGTGCAGTAGGCCCCTCCAACGCTGGCAACGCCCTGAGCAGCGATGGGTTAGGCGTGTTTAGAGACATGTTTAGAAACAAAGTACTCCCATAGCAATCTGACGGACCTACAGCGGAGTGTGCAGACATTGGGTGTAACAGGGCCTCAGCCGAGATGCGAGGCCGCGCGGTGCACGGAGGGCGGCGCGACCGCGCGGATTGAGCGCCATAGTCCCCGGGCCATGACCCGCGCGCGCTGATGTTCTCCCCATAGCGCGCATGGCCATCCATCGGGCTACACCGTGTCCATGGCCGACTCGCGCATGCCGTTGACATCGTGGAATGGACAGGTGCCCGTCGCTCATAGGAGATCACCCCTCCGCCATCCCGCTGCTTTCCCACCGCGCTTCGGCTTGGCATGGCGGGTCTCTCTGCGCGTTAATACTCCGCGATGACCCCGGCGTTTCCGTCTATGCACCCGGATGAGCGGTTATCCTCCAGATGGATGGAAATTGGCATACATCTCTTGTACCGCTGCTGATACTTGCTTCTTCATCTTGTGCTTGTCCTGTGGCACGGTAAGAGCTTGCCATAATTTCAGCGTGTCACACCCACCTGGTGTAAGCGAAAGACCTGATTGCCAACACGTGACTCGGATACCCTTGGGCCGCATGTCAAATCCCATGGATTTTGCGGCCTACTCAAGCCATAAAATGATGCACTCGGCGGGTCAATGAAAGAGGCCTCACCTGAGCGAATTCAACGTACGTGAAGTTGAGGATGGACGCAAATGTCTGTAGGTTGTCAGCGAGAATAAAGAAAGCAAACAGGGAGGGAGTGCGCACTTTGTAGCAGTCTGGGTCACGATCATTGTCCTCGCAGGATTTGCGAGCTGTAAAGTCTCCGTGTATAAGCAATAGATACGGGGTAAAGTTCGAATGAGGGATGGAGCGCGCTCCGTTAGCGTGCGACAATTAGCATTTGGCGCGCTCTCTTTGGCGAACTGCCTCTCTGTCCATGTGACAAAAATGCCTTCGTCGCGGTTTCATTCACGGCCTGTTGGGGGAAAATTAAGAGTTGTGAGCAAATAGCCTGCTATACACATCAAGCCGAACGCCCTGTGACCACTCAGGGGTCCCAGTGTCGGCAGGGTGGACACCTGCCTTGCCGCTCCGTTTGAGGAGACACGTCACGCACACTCGCTACAACGGCTGAGAGAAAAGGCATCTACACGTACGCGAGCACTGGAGGAAGGTCTGCCGCTAAGTGGGTACTCCGCCTTCATTCTAGACCTGCGTGGACGCGCCGACTTGCAACGGCGGTGCTCGACACCGCTCCGGCCTTCCTCTGCGAAGTTGTCTACACGACCTTGAGGGAGCTGTGGCTTATCTTCTGCTCCATGTCCGCGCCATCTGAAAGCTTTGCCTCCATTCCGTCTCTTGCCCCAGCAAAGGCGTGACATCAAGTCGCACGCATGAGCTTGGGAGCAACCAATGCCATGCGAAGAAGTTTGTTAAACCATTCCATGCGAAGAAGTTCGTTAAACCATTCCCGCCTCCGCACGCCGGACTGCCTTAGATCGTAGAGGCATAGTGGTCATCGCGCTTTTATCGTGTGTCGCTGTGATCGCACGCGTGGGTTGTAGTGCGATTGCGCAGCTTCTGCCTGAGATACCTGGCAGTTTGTGAGCACTGGATTACAAACTGGCCCTCGGAGTAAGTACCACTAAGCAGTGGAGCACGTACAAAAGTTCATGTTCGTCGCAGGTCATTTCCTGCACATGATCGTGAGCGAGGCCGCCCGCATCGTATTGCTGATTATATTGGTTGAGTGCAAGCTACTGGTTAGCATGGCGTGTGCGTGCGCACCTTCAGCATCCGAGTCGCTTCGCGCCGTTGCGCCATTACCCACACGCCTGCATACGACAAACCTTGACCATCCCATGGACTTGAACATTCGACTTCTACATTATGGTGTATAGGGCACGCTCATGGGGTTTGAAAGGCTCCCTCCTCCCGTGCCGGGGGCCGGTGGGTGAGGGCTGTCGTGGATGCGCGTCCGAACCGTGCTGGAAGAATCGCCGTGCTGGCTACCGTGCTGGGTCTGATCTTCACGAAGGAGCCCTGAAGTTCAACCAGAATTCGAACATATAGGCTTGGAGAGTTGTAAGGTGTCGATCCACGCATACGACTAAGGTCTCGCGCCGCGCACGCACAGCCGTCGGTCCTTCCAGGCTCTGATAAAGCGTTATGGCGCAGAAATTTCGTGTCGCCATCTGCAGTTCTGTCGCGGCCGATTGATCTTCGTGTGACTGGTGTGCATGCAGATAAGACGCGAGTACAACATACCTGACGCGGCTGAGGGATACGGGCGGCACAAGTCGAAGTGGCGGTGCTGCACGCTCAGTCTGGATTGGCAGTAGGGGAAGAGGGCGTGCCCCACGTGCTGTCCAATCTTGCGTGCCGGGAGATGTCTGGCAAAGATAGTTCAGGATTGTCTATTTTCTACGGTTACACGACGAACCTTGATTGGGCCGCTTCTGACATAATCCTCCGAACTTTTATCAACCACCACACCGCTTCATGCGTCACCATAGGTCACCATGCCTGGTTCGCGTAGCGCCGATGCAGGACTTGTATGCAAGAGGCAAGGGTATGCCGCAGATCCTACATTGGTCATCGCGAGCGAGGATGTGATAGTACGCAGAGCTCGCAGACGGGCGTAGCACATCCTGGACATGAAGCACGCAATGAGAAGAGGTTGCAGTGGAGCAATTTCATTTCGCGTACCTGTCGAAAAAGGCTTATGGCGCAGAGGCCACCTATATGTATTCGTGGGCACCAGGCCGTCTGAGGGACGGCTCGAGCACTGGTCAAACAAGCTTTCAGAACATGACGCACGGCCCGCATGGTACACGCTCACTCACGGAGCTGTATGTTGTGGGCTGGCAGGACGAAACGCGTCTGCAGCTGGGTACAGATTGGGTGTGATTGAGGAGCCCGCACTGTAGTCGCAAACTAAGCATGACGGTTGTTAGCAGTTGGCCGCCACGTAGTTCACCGGGAAATACTCGCATGTATAGGAAGTGTCATCCTTCCGAGTCAAGGAATCTGCCAATAGGACAGTTGTCGATAAGATGAACTAGGGAGACGGCCCTGCGCTCGAATTGACTGACGGTCGATGCAAAGTCAAAGAAAAGTTTGCACTCGAAACACTTGAGGCGATCTGGCAGGGCTGTTTGAGCTAGAAGGACCATGGGATGACAGAACTACTCACTATTGCCCTAACTCGAGACATACTGCACCCATAGATGTCGTTGTCTGTGACGTGAGACACTAGCGTGCTGTCTTTGGCATTCTGGATGAAGGCGGACTTGGAGGTAATGCACTGCCCGCCGCGCTAGGAAACGGAGTGCAGCTTAAGGAGCAGACTACATCAATTGATGGTCAAGGATGGCAAATAAATATACACCACGCACCCTCGCAGCTTCCGCCGAGTCAGGAAAAACTGTCGGCATTCTTGCACAAACTGTACCATTGCTTGCGGCATCAAATCAGGGTTGCAAGTGTAGTGTCCACCAACCCCGTAGACACCGTTCTCGCAGATGCAGGTGGCCGGGAGGTCCTTAACGACGGGCTCAAGACCCACTCCAATGCACCTTATGTCGTTGCACTTCGTACAGTTGACCCAGCAGACCCAGCGGATCCGCCGAAGAAGTCGGAGGAGCACATTTCGCAATGCGTCTGGTTGAACCCGGTCGAACCGACGCACCGGAGGCGGAACACGTCCTGGCATAGGAAAACGAGGATGGCCACGCAAAAGACCAGATATTAGGCAGGCGGGGCAAGCAGATGCGCTAGAGGGCAACTACGAGATGTCAGGTACGCCTCATCGGGCGACAACCGTTTGGAACTTTTCGTGGTAATTGCGGTCCATAAGCTCGATGTGCCAGAGGGAGTAGTATCAGAGCGTTGTTCAGCAAAGTGTTCACCAGCCGGCTGAGCTGCAACGCGGGGTTGCAGCGCAAGGTTGAGAAGGAGGTAGTCTCGATATTAGAATCGAAGCCGAGGACGAGCAGATATAAGCACTTGAGGGTGTAGTAAAACCGAGAAGAAGGGAGGAGTCGAATGGCGAAGTATATGCCTCGGGAGAAGGGGGGTATTGGTTGTAATATCTGACACACATGGTACCACGTCAACTGGGCCACATTAGTAGGAGTAGGCGTATGCAATGAAGGTAGTACGTACTGGGAGCGTTTGTAGATCCCTCGAGGCATAGCCCTCCCACGCAGAGCACAGTTGGCAAGGGTTGTACAGCTGTGGCAAGGGTTGCGTAAACAGCCTAAAAGTAGTGCAGGCTAGAAACCCACCGAACGATGCGCCGAAAAGGAAGACAGTCGTTATCATGCCTGACAGAGCATCGAGCCATCTAGTCATGGCAAGAGCGAAGGGTGAGAGAGAGGAGTTCATTACCACCGTACACGACCCTAGGGACAAGCTTGCTGCACACTCACCAAAATGACCGACGCGAATGATGCCTTCCCCGCGACAGAAAACACACGAGTCACCCGAGGTTCCAGTATGTATACGCCGAAGAAGACCTCCAATGCTGGCGGTCGATGACGCGACCGCAAAGTCTGATGGATTACCAAGGGATGAGCGCACACAGGAGTTACCATCGGCAACTTGAACTTGCTGTGACGCACCTGGTCCCTGGAATACATCATACCCTAACCGGGTTGGTGCGATTTGCGCCCTTGAGTAGACGTTATAGGGATCCGGACATTCGCGCGTTGTTGCTGGGCAACGCAATAGTACAGGAAGAGCTGCGAGAAGGTGTCATGCTGCAGAAGAGGAAGGACGGAGAACAATACGCACCGAAATTACTGCCTTCAACATGATCCTAGCGAGCACAGTTTTCACAATTTGAGCACGAAAGGGACGATGAAGAGTATAGGAAAGGGTTGATGAGATGTCGGGGATGGCAGGGCTTCAAGCTCAAGGCGAGTCCTCGCGGGTCGTTGGCAGACGTGTCGATGGAGATCGTGGGAGCTTAGAACCGCCGTCGCGTGGGCCGCAGGACAGCAAACAATCAATTCTGGACTACATGGATTATTTTCTCTCCGATTCGTAACATATCCCCGTTGCCGCATACTACCGCGGGGCTTCAACTAGGCCATACACAAGAATTATAGTGAGCTTAGGTGGCAACTATCAGGAGCCGAAACTCGGGACGTCGAAACTGGAGAGCCATGGCAAACGCCGGGACAACTATTGAGTCTTGACGAAACAATGACAAAAGGGGAGCAAGAAACGACAGCACTAAACGAACGCAGGATGGAGGACAGCGATAGGGTGGCAAGGAGATTAACATAGCTAGTACTAGTATGAAGGGAAGTACACGGCGCGGCTACGGTCGCTTGATCTCGAGACGCGTCAAAGTTTTCGTGCTGTAGATACAGTAAGCAAGGAAAACGAATAAGATGAGGATATGCACTCGCCAAAGGCGCAATTCAAACACGTCTAGAACCGACATGCTGATGTCATGGACTGCGCCTTCGCCAGATGAGCTAGGGCTGCAATGGGGCTAGTCACGGATCTTGTCAGTCGCGAAAACAATCAAGAATCGTGAAGATATGCACATCGGGAGGACTACTGGAGGTAGGGGGGAGGGCATCTTGGGCGTCGAGAACAGGATGCATCAAGTTGGGTGACTGGTGCAGGGCCTCGTCGTTACGGTAGTTGTCGTCCCCGGGGGGTGGGTCTTGAATAGGAAGGAGACTAGCCATGGATGTGGGGCGTGCCAGGTCGCGGGACCTCGGAATCTCAATGAATCGAGGGCGAGCAGTTGGGACTGCTGCGCGAAGGTCGAAACTTGATGCCCAATGTCGCGCCCCCTTCCAGTTCCCCGAATAGGCGTGAGGGAAGCATTTGGCCCGCCCATGATCTGGGACCTTCAACTGGGTTGAGTCCGAGTCGGTGTCAGACCCGCTGGTGAGACCATACTCCTCCCACAGGGTAGTCGGTGTCGCCGTGGTTCCCGCAAGTTCAGCTAAGTCCGTGAGTGAAGTGGTCGACGTCACCGTCGCCGTCGGGGAGCAGCTGCAATCGTCGCCTGCGAACCTTCTTAAATCCAAATTGCCATGAATAAGAGATGAACTTACTTTGGGGATGGTGAGGACATTCCCCCGAGCGCGGGGATGCTTTCTTACTAGGTGCCTGAGAGTTCATGTAGAGCGATGGAACTTGGAGGATAGGAGGAGAGTTTCTGTTGTGATGTCGTCTCAGAGCTGGAGAAGCGGCAGGGGGTAAGCAGTAAAACCATTGCGACATGGGTCCTATAAATTTTCAACCAGCGTCTTCAAACGACTTGAAGCATGCATCGTACCGGCATAACCCCAAAAGTTGATATCGAATAGAAGCGTGATATGATGTCTCGGCATTTTCCCGGTGGTGCGAAATCGGTATGAAAGTGCTGTATGCCGCCGCCTTTCTGCTTTGCTTGACGTGGCGTGATGATTTTTTGCAGCGAAGATCGGAGCATGACGGTAGCTGCCCCTGTCAGGATGGAAGCGACTTTGAAGAGAATAATTAGGATCCGACCGGAAGCTCCTGAAAACCACTCGGATATCATCCTGGGACCTGAGTAGGTCGCCCGTGCTGGTTTCTCGGCCGCGGGTGGACCTGAATCACCTAATTGTACTAGAAGATACGGAGAGCAAGCGCGAGAGCAGAACAGTATCGGAGGGGGGGAGGACCGAAGAATGGGATGGAATTAGAGCACCGCCAGATACGGAGAACAACCTGGACCCACCGTACCCAACATAGAGTAGAACGAATTTCCACGAGGACGCCTTGTGACCTAGTCCTCCCTCCCTCCCGCGCACCTACGCAGTGAAAGCCACAGGCGAGGGACTACGAAATGGTAGGACAAGGTGAGGAGTGTGGACGTTTGGGTAGAAGCGGCCAACAGATCACTGCCAGTGTTATATTAGAAGTCTTCAGATATATTCGTAGAAGAGGTGGGCGAATGGATCGATAGACAGCGCTCGCACGACAAGACCAGGAAATGGGTGTGCACCGATGAGCACTGTTGGAGAGGCGGAAGGGAGGATGCGAGTAGGGAGGCGAAAGCGGCAGGCAGTAAAGGATGTAGAAGCAGAAAGAAGGATGTTTTGGCGCGTACACCAGAATACTATGCGTCACAAACCAGGGTATTGACTATCATCAAGATCATCATCAATCTCTGGTACCTCTCTATCGCTTTCATCGCCACCAGCGTTGTCATCATCCCCTCCGTCGAAATCATCGTCGTTGAGCCCTATATCTAGGGCAGGATCTTCGCGTTCGGGTCCACTGCCTGCTTGAACTTGACGGGTTTTGCTGGTAGCTATTAACGGTTGTTCATCGGTCGACTTGCTGTTAGACAAGGAGCCTGTCAATGCGTAAAGTAAATAGTTGGAGGATCTACATTAGTTCAGTGGCAATGATGGTGTAACAGGACGCTGACCGGTGTCCAGATCCGCCTCCCGTTCAACCTCGGCCGCAGCCAACAAGACGTCGACAGAGGGCAGTGATTCCGCCTCAGCAAGACCATGCGCATGGATATGACCGACACCCATTCCCCAGTGGTACCTCATGAGCAAGTCACGATCAGAAAAGCTGTCATCCAAGACCAAATGTCAGTCACACGGGTATGTGCTAGACTGCGATCAAACGACGTACTACCCGACATAATAAGCGTTGTAGTCGTCCCGATCTCTAGCACAAAGCGACAGTCCCGCACCACCTTCATGCTTTTCACCATGAGCGAACCTTGGTATGAGGTGACAGGCTCGCAGCACATCGGAAGGGTCAATGAAGCCGAATGCAGAGCCTGATGCTAGCGGAGGAAATGCCACGATCGGGAGCTCCGAGTTCCGCCAGGACGTCGTCCCGCCCCGCTGGACTTCGTACCACCTGACCCACAGGAAATCAATACACCGTGGCTTGTAGTCGAGCATACCCGGACCCCTATACGTCACGTTCGCATGGTAAGCTCCGAGGACGCGGGCGTAGAGGAATCTGCTCTTTGAGTCGGAATCGCTGTCTGTAGTTGTGGACGATAGTAGCATGACATTGCGATGAGGCGTGCCGCAGTTGACGACATCGCGGCCTCGATGCACGTCGTACGTCGTGTAGTTGAACCACACCTGTAGAATTATTCAGACCGGTCGCAGGCCACACACCAAAGAAGCTCATTGCCTCCATACCTGCTTATGGTGATATATGCGATCGTGATGGATAAACACAGCGCCCCCAGAGCTTCCAGCATCGCCATCGGCGGTAGGTGTGGTTAGGACGGGGTGAACGATGTCAGGACGTGAGATCTGCTCTTGTTTCAGCAGGTCAATGATGTGGGGCAGGAGATGTGAACGGAGTTTGGGGAGGAAGTCCTAACAAAGACCGAATGCCATGAGCAAGCACCTACAGAGGAAATAAGAGTACGTACGTGCACCGCCGGATCCCCGGCATTTCGGGAGACGAAAACTGGGATATCAACTGGAGAATTTTCGTTCTCGCTGATGTTGTATTGCATCTTTGGGCTGAACATGGGATCGAGTTTCTTCTCCTTCCTGACCCACATATGTCGACGTGAGCTGATAAGAAGTGAGGGAGAGAGGGCGTTCCATATATTCCGAATGGTTCTCTGTCTCCGTTCTACCTTCGTCAGTGCACGCGCCACATCCTTCCCACTCGTTCGCTGATATCGCGACTTGGAAAGCTTGTGTTCAGTTTCCCCCTGGGCATACCTGCCGTCAGTCCTACATTGCACATATATGTTTACGAAAAATTGTTACTAGTCTTGTTGAATAGGAATCGGTAGAGCCCCGCGTACGGATGGATGTGACATAGTCCCCGAGAGCGTGTAACTTGAACGTGTCTAGATTCAAGGTCCTCAAGCACCTGTTATCCCCCGAAGCGGCCGTTGGCTTCGATGAGGACAACTGAGTGAGCTTGGACCTCTCTTCTCTTCGTTGACGTTGTTCTGCTTCCCGTTTCAACTCCTGAGTGGCATACTCCGTGCAAGTCGTGATCTTGAAGTTGCGTAAACGCTGACCAAGGAGGGTAGTCAGAGTATCCAAGATCTCTGTGGTCGCGTCAGTATGCATGTGCAGCCCTCCAAACCCGTGCCAATATGCCATCGTAAAAAGCAACTCGGTAAGCCTGGTATTGTGGGGCTCAGGCAGTAGGCCCTCCAGCAGTGGTATAGCGCGCTGTCGATAATCAGTAAAATGACTTCAATCCTTGAACACAACGTACTTTAAGCAGTTCGCCATACTCATGGGCGGTCATCTTCTTCAGTTCAGATCAATTCGTGTAAATACGTCGTATGATATCCCTCCCAAAAGGAGGAAGAAGTCGACACCTGATTCAGATTAATGAGTCTTCTCAAGAATGCTAAGACCGCGAAAGGAATGAGCTCACTGTCGATCGAATTCGTCCTTGATCTTCGGATCTGCAGCATCAAGGAGCCGCAGTATATGAATGAAAACGCTCTTCCACACTCCGAGTTCGTACTCGTGCAAGAAGTCCACAGTTAAGGTGTCGAAAACGTTGAAACCGAGAGGCCCTAGAAGCTTAGAAAATGCGTTCTAGATGGATTTCAGGGTATGCTCATGGGATAGTGGACCAACGCTCACCGTAGTTGGGACCAAGGACTCTTCAAATAACAAGTCTTCTACGCCCTTGTATGTCACTGCTCTGTTCATCTCGTAGATCATGCGTCAAGCTGACTCTACCCTTGAACGCCATTGGTTATTATCGACACGAGC
The DNA here is from genome assembly GCA_000338015.2 of Ganoderma multipileum BCRC 37180. Taxonomy (NCBI): domain Eukaryota; kingdom Fungi; phylum Basidiomycota; class Agaricomycetes; order Polyporales; family Polyporaceae; genus Ganoderma; species Ganoderma multipileum. The sequence continues at coordinate 27,428 of BACB01005702.1, read as the reverse complement.
CAGTGTTTGCCTCTGCGTACGGTCTCGTGGCATGCTGAGGTTGTGAGCCCGATCCAACGGGATCAGATATCGAGGACAAGGACAGCGACCGAGATTCCGAATGCCAGCGAGCAGTACTCTGCAAAATATCATCGGTGTGAAGAAATGAACATTTGCCGCAGCGAAATGGACTTACTTCTCTGGATAATCGGCAGAATAGCTGAAAATTCTGGGATAAAAGCGCCGTTCAACGCCGTCAGGGCATAAGATGACAATTCCATGCTTGTAAGCCTCCAGGAACTCCTCGTCGAGCAGCACCTCCCACTGCGCATAGAAGAGCTCCCTATGACAATGTGCTGCAAAGGCGCCAGTAAAGTTGCTCTTGCCAAATTTCTCCTTCACAAAGTCCTTGAACGCGTCGGGAAGCTAAGGTACGGTGAGGTTCGATCGCCATAAGGGGTACCGCTGGAACTCACAGATTCGAAGTACGCTATATGCTCGAAACAGCCGTTCGACTGCCTACTTCTGCGTGCTTTGGACTCGTTCCCGAATTCCACATACAGAGGGTGGAGTTTTGCGTCGCCGTATTTGGTGAGATGCGTCCCGTCGGAGGAGAACATGAGCGTGAGAACGACTCGCTCACGAGTGCAACCTGGCTCCGGCGGGGAACGTCGGAGGGCATCGTGAGCTTCAATGAACACTGGCGATGTGTAGACTTCCCCATGAACTCGGACCGGCGCTGTGGAGTTCGCCTTCCAGAAGAGTTTGTAGGGCTCGAGATGGAGATAGGGGAAAATTGAAGGGTCGGTGACCCTACTTCGTATCATCGACGTGATCTTTCGATGGCACAGAGTAGCAGCCTCGTATAAATGAACACCTGGGATATCTCCTTTGCTGTGCACAGGCACGGAGATCTCGATGTCCGTTTCGTGCCAGTCATCGGGGAGGGTGTCAGGGCTTCCCAAGGCGGACGAGCAGGTTTCGCCCATCAGGAGCTTCTCGTTGATCATCTTCCACTTAACTCCTCCGAGGTCGTCTGCGCAGAACCTAGAGTCAGTAACAATGTCGAGCAGGTCTTTGAAGGTCGATTCCGACTTTTTGGGAGAGCCGGTCCAGTACCACTGGCCGAGACGGAAGGATGTCCAGTTGGGGTAGGGATGGAAGGGGGAGCGGTTGGTCTCAGCGGTCGACTTGATAGACAATGGGCCGATAGTTGCAGAGCGGGAGGAGGAGGGATGGGGTTCACCTAGACGCGATGTGGGCAACACATCAGAGGAAGGGCATGGAGCGGAAGTTGACGTTGCTTCGGGCAGCGAATCAGCTGCGGGATCATTGACAGGGTCCAGAAGAAGCTCGCGGTCGATAGCTGCTTCAGGATCATGTTTAGGGAAAGTCTCGGTACGGTACTGTCGGTAGAGGCCAAAAACATTACGCTCCATCCGCACTGGAACGATCTCGATGTTTTGCTGCTGTATCCCGGTCTCACTTCCAGAAAATCCAACAACAGGAGAGGGAACTATGGAGTGCGATGGGTCGAGATCGGAGGAAGTCGATACGAGAGGCTCTGGAAGCGCATCAACGTGCTTTCGGGCTTTCGGCCGCCACGGAGGTGCGCCATTGTCCCAGTAACGATCTGGTAGACGCATGTTCTCCCGCCGGGGCCGAGTATTATCTGCAGGAGGCGGAGGAGGAGGCGGAATAGGAGGACTAGGAGGCATGGGAGGACCATTGGGAGTAGGAACGGGGGAAACGAGGGGAGCAAGGGGGGCGGGTGGAGCAGGAGGAACAGAGGGGTGAGGAACGGGGATTGATGAGGCTGGCCCCGGAGATGATTGCGTCGTGTGTCTGTTGAAATCTTCGAGCATAGACGCAAGGTTCCTCTTGCGCCGCGCGAGCACCGCGGGGCCCAAATCCTTCAAAATACCATCCATCTTCCGTTTGACATGGTCACAATGATTTCTATGAGTGAGCAGAGCCCTGCTCGTCAAGAGGCGACGACCACACCCGTCGCAAACGTGACTCCTGCTCCCCATCAGCACGTCATCCGCCTCGAACTAACGCCATGAACAGGATGTTAGCAGCTTATTCACCACGCAAAGGGTTGTGCTCACCACGTTGGACATAGTGAATCCTAAGGCAGGGCGCGGCTGCCAACGTCAGGGGGTACGGTGGGGTTTCGTGACGATCGCTCACCGCGGACAGACAGCAAACAAGCCTGAGATCTTCCGACCGCGAACGGACCTGCGGCTATGATGAAAATTGAACGCTTCCATACATTCGGGCCCGAACCGACCAGCGACTAGTCAAGGGGCGTGATTCACGGCGTTCCGCCACGATGACGGTCGGTACATGACGATTTCGGGCGTAAGATGGAAGGCAACTAATTTGACAGAGCCAACTGACAACGGCCCGTAATGGAATCATCTTTGTGTTGTCCCTTGTTCGTTTCCGCCTTCGCTGTCCTTGGTCCGCACTGCAGACGGCGCTGGGTCATCCCTGCGACGCACCATCGAGGATACGAAGGGCGTTTTGGTTCTTTGTGAGACGAATGTTGTTCAGTGATATCGACGAAAAAGCGGGTAAGGTGTGGATCACGTTGACACACGCAGCTATGCAAGAAACCGGACATAAACAAAAGGAGAGAGTGAGAAACTTTTCGCATAAGCCCCGGGTGCAACCGGCCGCCTACGCGCAGAGGGAAGCGCAAACAGCCCATTGGCATGCACGAACACTGCAATAAAAATGGAATCTTGGGAGACGGGACGCACAAGGAACCAACAGAAGGACATCGAAGAGGACAAAGAAGCCTTTGAATGTGGCACTAGGTGCTTGCAAAGTCACGGTCGAGGTAGCTTGCGGGCGGAGAGCTGACGCAGAACGGTTACACGGGTTCCAAAGTGGACATGGACGTCCGCACGACTCGAATAAGGTTGCCGGTGAACGTTACACAAGAACACAGGAGACAAGCTGATAAGGTCGGGGCGTAAGCCTGAGTTAAAGAAGGATGTCCAGTGACGAGGCGACGTACATGGCGTCAAATGTGACAGGAATGCTACGCATTTTCCTCCTTATTGCTGCAACAGGTTATGGATGATGTGCGGCAACAGGTGATAGATGGTGTGCGGCAAGCCCAAGTCGCGACATCTGCACTGAATGACATGAGGAATGTCTGTAACAGGCGGGTTAATCCCGGCAGACATTAAGCGCAGAGACTCAACTCACCCTCGTCAAGCATGTAACACGTAGGGAACCAGCACATAATGCAGTATCATCTCCAAGACGCTGAGCTTCGTGCGTCTCTCAACGGACTAGCTCGTTTCTCGTCAAGAAGCCGCTCTGTATAGTAAAGGAACTTGTCCTCGTCATGATACTATTCATGATTACGCATGGTTCCTGCATGCAGAGACTGGGTGTTGGGCTGAACTTCGAAAAACATGCAACACGACGGCGAGACATTGCAGACCCCCAGGAATGGCATGAGGTCTACCACGAAGGGACCATTTTGTCATTCATGGTTCCCGGGGCGATGCGGGTATCTCATTATAACTCTGGTGCATGGCAGAGAAACGAGAGTTGTCCTTCGAGATGGTCTCTATGACCTGGTTTCCATAACGCTGGAGCGCTGGAGCGCTGGACCGGAGGCAAGTCAACGGAGACTGCAGAAAGACACCAGCGGAATGCCTCTCTTGTGAGGAAGAGGCCAGCGAAGCTTGAAGCGTAGTGAAGGTACTGATACCAAGTCAACATGGAACAGTAAACCCAATGGTCAAATCGACCGGATTGACACGTACCTGGGCGACTGACCCCCGAGCAAATCTAGGTATTGGTCTGGCTGTGGCGGAAGACCCACGCGCGACATAGCTTGCCATCTACGGCCGGATGAGCCCCATTAGATCTCGCACACAGGTTCTGTGAGAACGTTCAGCACTGAGCGATATGATTACGTCGGGCCGGCATTAGACATACCATCTTCAAATTGTCGTCATTCACACCTTTCGCAACCTGCTTGCCAACGATCGTCTTGGTCGTCCACTTACTCGTCTTCTTCAACGAGCGCAACATAGAAGGTGATTGAAGAATAGGAAGGTGAGATCCGTACAGGTGGGGGGGTGGGGGGTACAGCTTCAACACACCGAAATCACGAGACCGCGGGAGCCCACGACGTGGTTGATCCTTCTTGACATCCACGGTAGGGAGATTTGGCGCAAGGAATGGGACGCGCAAACCCAGCTTCGCGTATACGGTACTCCGCTGTAGGTGGGGAATTCCTGGAAACCGGGGAATAGAAGCTTGCGCAAGCTTAAACCCAACTCGTCACACGCGCACGGGCTATTTCGATGGATTGCTGCTGTTGCTGAGAGTGCTGGGTGTCTGGGGGACGCGACTGATTGGGCATCGCCTTCCTAGAGCAGGGCCAGTAAGCAAACAGAAGTGGCGAACGGAACGCGAAGAGCAAAAAAGTGCACCTCGTTTCAGAGCATCAATGTATCAACCGATGACTAACGATGCTATCGTGACGGCACCTCGTGCATGCCCTTGAAAGTCAGAAGCAATAACGCGCCATCATCTCGCTCAAACGTCGAATCTAAAAACTGGAATGGTAAGCAGAAGATACTCAGACGTCGGATGCCATTCACGTACCAGCTGGCCAGTCAGCCTCCAAAGGCACACCAAACATGAGCTCGGCGGCAGCTCTTCGCTGTAACCACATGGCGAGACTTGCAGACTTCACCAAACCCGTTGCCTTGCAGGTGGCCGAGGAAAGTTCTTGTCTCAGGCCATCCTCCGGACGCATATGCATCTAGCGCGGCGCTACGCGCACCCGGCATTGGATCAACCAACCTAGGCGCACCTGGCTCGTCCCACAAAAGAGCATAGCGGACACAAGGTGAGCCTGCATTTGCGGCCAAGGTTTGGCTCCATGCCGCCAACGACAATCCTTCTCCTTCAGAGGTCTCTGCTCCTCGCGAACAGGGAAGCGCGACAGTCTTGACGACGTTCAGAACATGAGGATATCCGGTTAGTAACTCTTGCATTCAGCGAAGGATATAGCGACGTACCTCGTCATGCCATACGAAAAGCTTGAGTTCTTTTTGCCGCAACTCTCTCCCGTTTACCAACCACTCGGCCATTCGCTGTCAGCTTTCTACGTACAACTCCGTAGATATCATTGTCAACCTTGAGCCTGTGAGACCTTGAGCAATCGCAAGACGTAAGACGCGGCATAGGTACGCACAGACGAACATCCCGGTACCAGTAAGCGTGACACAGTAAATGCGATCATGTGTGCAGTTGCCTGGGGTAGCATTGTCGGTCGCCGTTGGTCATGCCAGTCGAGCAAGAAAGCTTCCGTGAGTGGCAGTCGCCGTTACTGCCTATAGTTGCCGATTGAAGTCGACCTAGAAAACGGCAGTGAGGAGAGATATGTGTGAGTTATGGTCTGCGCAGCTAGGGTGGCAAGACACGTGGCGCTGTGCACGCCCGGTCTTGGGCAAGCCAACCCAGGCGAACCTGGCCCATGCCATGGCGAACCCCGCCGAATGCGAAATGGACAGGATAAAAGAAACGAAAGCGGATGAGGTACTCACCGAGGAGTGCACTGCAGTCAACAGCTGTGACGCAACGTACGTCGGGAAAAGGACCTTGCCTGAGACTATCCTCTAGACGCCTATGTATCTATCGTGGCGCTGCGCGCACCCGGCATTGGATCAACCAACCCAGGCGCACCTGGCTCAACCCACAACAGAACACAATGGGTACACGAAGGTCTCTGACTTGAAATTTTGAAACCTGAAGCAGTGGAGAGAATCTGGTCGGTATGGACAACCCGGGTATTTGAGCTGGCAGAAAACGCACCATGGACGTCAAGAATCACCCAAGTGTCAGCGTTTCCAGAAGTTTGCGATAAATTGAGAGTCACTGTTCTGTCGAGACTCGAGGCCAAGCACGCCAACGTAGGTACTATGCAGAGGTTGGTAGTTGTCCGAGGACAGGGAAGAGACGCAGCAGTCCGAGTCGAGTCGCGCTCACCATGGCGCTCAGTGGCGGTGTTCGGCGGATCGGTCTCAGGCGTCCGTGGATTGGTCCTGCAGCCCCTAACCCTGTATCTCACTCAAAGTAAGTCTATGTACTTTTAAGCAAGGCGGCTGCAAACTTACTAGAGATTGGTTCATGTTGTACGTCTCGGCGCCCTCCGCTCTGCCTCATCCCGCTACCATCATCCCGACTCCCGACCAGCGGCCCTTTGGACATATTCGGGCCAATCGCTCTCCAATGTCTCGTTTGTGTCTCGCTGCGCGCTCGTAGCGGCCTCCCTCCGCACTTCATGCCCCACTCCGCGTCGTCTTCACGCCATACTCCCGGAACTCCTGATACCCCCGAGTCGTCGATGTCAACATCGAGGTCGCCAGCGTCGAGCGTGTCGCCGTCGACACCACTCAAGTATGAAGACCATGCTGTGCGCGGGCCGTGTACAGCGGGACGATCGGGACACCCATCACGATCGACTTGCAGTCACTGATGACCGCGCCGTACATGTCCAGCACGACGTCCTCGAGCGCCGCTATCGCGTACGCCGCGCAACGTCTCTGTTTTTTCGTGGGGTGTTGTTCCGATGCTATTGTCCCTCTGCTGGCGACCTGTTGACTTGGACCATGAGAACATCAACACGCCTGCACGCACTAGAGTTCCAACACCATGATGCAGGGTCGGATGGTTGTACGCTGGGGTAGAGGGTGTCGGCGCGGTCGGTGTGTCAGGACATTCTTGCTGGTGTATATAAGCCTATGTGTACCTATGTTGTACGGCACGCGTTTGCATTGGCCAAACACGAATTGCATTCTTTCCCCTTCTCTCTCGCGCGCTCCGAGCGCCCGCGAAATTCTACAGGTTCACAGCATCACTGACCTTTTTTGGTACGCCCCTCGGGATCGCTGGAAGAGACCTAGCGGGTGAGATGTTTGCGTGTCGGTTTGTTGACCCCCACGTGTATTCGAACCAACCTTTGTCCCTTGAATTTGGGTACCAAATTTTGTATCGGACCGAGTCACGCCCGGTCGCGGAGAGTGTCCTCATGGTCATTCGTGCCGTTCAAGTTGGAAGTATCACTGTCGGAGGAACGACCCCTACGTAAGGTTGAAGCGTTCTTTCTGCTGTTTGGCTCCTGTTCACTAGATTTGACTACCAGAAACCACAAGAGATATATGGTGGAGTTAAGAGAGTCTATACGTCGCCGACGCGACGGGCTAACAAAATATGGGGCAAGTATATACAATATCCGAAAGCATCAGCGGAGAAGTCACTGACGAGGTCCAGCACAACCCTGAAATACGTCAATCATTGGACTATGCAAATCGAATGTCGCACTCACCGTCTCGTGACACCATACTACCCATCGTCAAAATTTAAGGATCTCGTCGTCAGAGCTGAGAATCTCTTCGTCAAAATCGAGGATCTCGTCGGAATTGGTGACATCGTGGTCGGAATACTGCACGAACTCATGTGCATGTGACAAGAGAGTGTCCAATTCATTGAGCGGTAGGTTGCAAGCGGACAAAGCATGCTGCCTTGTCATTTCTCCTGCGGTATCCCTGCTAAACGCGGTGTCCACCACGCACATTTCTGCGTCGTTGCTAGTAGACGTCTTAATGACCAGGCGTCCGTCTTCATCATATCTGACCAATTGTGCACAGAATAACAGCATAGCGCGGAATGCCTAACTCCTCGTAGTTAGCATCAACGTTAGCACCGCGATATAGAGTTCATACCGCCGCTGCAGCCAAGCCGATGGCACCAAAGGGATATTCCAAGTCATCGGATGGGCATGCAAGCCCCTCGATCCGCATCCCTCCGTGGATCGCCTGCATATGACCCGAAAGCGGAACGAGGAAGGACATGGAGCCAAATAAGCCCTACACAGCGCTGAACACAAATCGTGAAAGTGGGAGCGGTGGACGTACAGAGGAACCAGAGCCATCAGGATGCTCATCAAACTTACGACCATCCCGCATCATCTCCTCACAGATTTCTGACCACTTTGAGAAGTTGGGGGATACAGTTGAGCCTTTCAGGAATTTTTCGACGGCGATGAGGGCACTTGACCCGAAGGATTCGAACCAGGCAGTTACACTGTCCGTCGCCTTTGCATATGTCAGACTAATGCTAAGTTTACGGGCCGCAGCCTGCAAGCGAGACGGAACTCACGAGAGAGTGAACAAGAGCGCCGTCTTCGTCTGGCCATGAGGCCTCACCATACACAGTCGACCATGCGTTTGAGAGGAGGGAAAGGAACGCATCCCCAGACCAGTCCCAAGGATCGCGCCGAGTTCCGAGGAACTTCAACAGCGACGGGATGAAAACTCGCCGCCAAAGGTCACCCTCGTGGAACGGAAGTTTGCGTTGGGCTTCAAGCTCTTCCATATATTGCTCGAAAAAGTAGTCGCCGCCTTGATGTGGTGGATTCAGGAGCCAGTCCTCCAGGTAGGTATAGGTGAAAGTCGTAGACTTGACGATGGGATTTATGAGTTCGGAGCTTCACAGGCGGGTAGGATACTCACATTATCGCTCTCCAAGGAAGAGTCGCCGTCATGGGGTGGTTCAGCATTAGGTGACTCGGCGATAGCTCGAATAGGACTCTGACCGTTGAGACCATCAATGAGTCGATCCTTCACTGTAGTCACCAACACGCACCAGAGGGGGAGACTGGTTGGTAGACTCGGTCAGGGGCAGCACTAGACCATTGGATCTGGTAGCCTCTACTTCAATCACGAGTCCAGAGGGCAGGATATGTTTGATCCACCGGCTCTTCTTCTTGCACGTCAGGTTTATCAACCCAGGGTGGCCGTCCGCGTCATCCACCGATTGCCCACCTGCGCCTTTGACATTAATCTCCGGCTGCTCGACCTCTGAATCTTGAGGCACCACTGGGGCAGCCACGGTGAAAGGCTCGGGGAGAGTGGGAAAAACGGGAGCAAGAACCGAGGGCAACGTAACCGCGCGTATGGCCCATGCATCGTAGGACAGATCCCTAAGCAACACAGGACGCTGAGCATCAGCGAGCCATCAAATGAAGCACCACCTTACTTGGTGGCTACGCCATAGCCTGTGGTCAAACCTCCCACCCGCCTCGCATTACCGGTGTACTCCTCGAGAGAAGAGACTGGGGGAGAGTTCTAGATATCAATAATAAGACGTCAGCGAGCACGCGATTCGTGTGAAGTACCCTCACCTCTTTTGCATCTGAGTCACTTGAACTCTGATGTGCAAGCCTGCAAACAAATCGCTTTGACATAGCCAAATCCTTAAGATCTGGACCAGTAGTGGTCGCTGTATCAGCGAGGGAAGCGGTCCCAGTAGATGTGCGACAACTTCAAGTCGAATTGAAGTTTCTCAGGCTCCGCCAGCCCCCATGCACTTCCATACGTTTGACATTCCTCGCTCACCGTCTCAGATCTCTTCAATGACGTCGTCGGGGAGCGTCCGTCATAATGCTTCGATCCTCCGACTAAGCCTCGGGCGCGGTCACCGGAGCTGGACAAAGTGACATATTATTCGGGGGAGGGATGGATCGAGGAGGCCTGTCAAAGGGGTTGCGTGATTAGGACTGCAGCATTCTCTGGTGCTCATGCTACAAGGTTCAAGACGTACGTTAGAAATGAACCCTCTCCAAGAAACTTAGCGATTGGGCGGGCTTGCTGCGCGTACAAATGTTGATATGCTGACGGGGACGAAAGGCTCGCTCTGCAACGACCGTTGGCACACGGTTGGTGACAAGGACTCTCCGAGCTCCCATGAGACCTGTGATAACAGATGATTGAGAGATTCTGCTGGGAAATGGAAGGAAGTTTCGCAGAGGAACGCAATTGACTGTGGGCTTCAACCTGGCGATTAGGCGCTAACCGCCCAACTAACTTACTTGTTCCCTCTTGTTCCCCGGAACCACGCAGAGCGCGATGATCGGAGTATGACGTCATTGTGCAAGCGAGAGATTCCGCTGCCACAAAGCACAATCAAGGAAATTGAGGGGCTCACGGGCACAGCCAAATCTCCTGCACTGACTTCGTGTCTCTCTGTGTGCAAGGAATAAACGGGCCGTCTGCCAACACCAGCGTGCTCACACTCTATCGATGGTCAACGAAATTAGGGAGAACGGCACTTACTGGAGGCGTTGTGCCGTGGTGATGAGGTGGGCCACCAGAGACACGGAGGAACTCGGACTTGCCAGTGATTGGATATGACCAAGGGGATGCATATGCCCAAGCTCGGTGGCTGTGCGCACAATCATCCCTCTACTAGTCCACGATCCGACCTCGTGACCTCGGACCCCCCTCTCGGAGTCTCAGCTATCTCTGTCTCTCCGGCGAGCCTTTTGGCTGATGATCATATTCTCCCACATGCCGCTCCCTGTGCAACTGGTCATTATCATTTCCCACCTTGCGTTACTTCATCCGCCCTCCAACATAGGCGCGATAATCAATAAATATGTGTACGTCCGGGAAGGAACACCCTCGTGAATAAAGATGTCGCTAACCGATGCTTTATTCCATAGTACATTGACTTATTCTTCATGCCTACGGAGCTCGTTTGTTTCTGAAGACTGCGAGTGACGGATCCTCAAGGCCATCATAAGTACATTACTTCCTACGACCTGTCCGAGGCTTTCAGCGACCCGTCCGCTCCTTCCAACAACCTGTCCGTCCCAGTCTCCACCAAAAGATTTCCAATTTACTGGTGGGGTTTTGGAACCTGATGAGAACTCAGGAACGTGGTGAGCATTCCAATGATTATATACTACACAGTATGCCAATGCTATGCATCCCAATGATACTCTCGGCAACATCAAACTACCTCGCCCGTTTGTTTGATTGTCACATCGTGGATCGCCGAAGGCTGTATGTAGTGGGCTTCCTAAGGGGTAGGCGCGGACCCTCTTGCTCGAATTTCCACCCTCTCGCTGCCAGCTCCTTCCTCGTGCACCACAGTGATTGCAAGGAATGACAGTCACGGCAGGGGTCCGATGACTCATACTCGTATGCTCAGCACCATGTTCGACGCTTCGTAGACTTGGGACCCCCCTTCCGAGCCCAACTCCCCTGCTGATCCCCTGCCCCTCTGAACCCTCCCTCCGCTAAGGACTTCACGGTCAGGTCGGGACCGGTGGTTCCAGATGTCACAATTGGCCGGCATGACTTCAAGCCTCGCGAGCGTGAGCATGCTCATCATAGACCCGAAGTATTGCCAAAGAGTCTACCGCTCACAAGCTCGATATCCTGGGAGGATGACTTGACCACACACTAGTACGTCTACTCCTCGCCTTCGGTTCGCAACAGTGGTAGTGACGTCACCCACTAATCCCTGCTTAAATACCCCACAGCATAAGATATTGACAGCTTGTGGCCGTGAAGGGACGAGAGGATGCCTTGCGAAGTTCCAGGTCCCCTGGTGTACACGACGGGGATGGCGAGCACTCCACCAGTAGTAATCCAATGCATTTGTATCCTCGAATCAATGTTAGAATGTCCTCAGGAATCAATGCTACGTCGTTAACCGTGGATGCTTTGCCCTGCCTCCACGCCCGCAAGGTCCAGTCAGCAAGGATCACAGTCGAATCTCACGCACTACTTAGTGCAGGGGCTGATACTCCTCATCTTCCATTCAAAGGTGAGCCATTGTTTCTCCGCCGAGACGGATGGTAGTAGTGGCGCTTGGTGTGGCACTTCCAAGTTTCCGAATCATCGATGAGGACTAGTCATGCGGTCGCATTATTGACATCACTCGCTCTCACCGGGGGGGGGGGCCTTCCATGTTAGGGCTCCTCACCTTCCTTGCTCCGGATAACGTCGGTCGTCTTTTTGTGAGCTCCGTCCATACTAACTAAGACTCTGTCGCTCTGCAGGGCGAACTTATGCCTCGCCATGCACCGCAGGTAGGTGGCGGTGGCACGAGCACACACGGTTCAGATGCCGGAGGCAATCGCTGTCGTGACGATATGCCCAGCTTGAGCCTGCCTGAGCGCGCTCTTGTTTAGACCGTGCAGGGCTTCGCCGGAGGCAGAGAGGCGCGTGCAGCTCCTCGGATGATCCTAACAGAGAGGGATCTCTGTGGCGACGGCATTTCAGGTTGGTTGCGCTGAGGTGCCGGGTTCAGACTGTGCGCCTAGTGAAAGAGGGTCTTCGAAAGCTTCTACATCGACGAGTCGTTGGCCATAGACGGGACTGATTGAGAATTTAAAGGATTCAGTTTCCGCAGGAGTTGGATGTTTTACTGTACCGTTGGGCCGGCTGCGAGGGAGATGGTCTTCTGCCGCTTGTGCCACAGGTTCACCGTCCAGTCTGTCCGGCAGCCGCGAACCTGGGTCTGTGGCGCTGATAAGTCTGCAACATTAAAAGGTGCACAGGTCTGAAAGGTCTGTTTCAGTACCACCCCAGACTTTTCAGACCTGATGTTACAGATCAGCCGGCAAAAATGCCGATCGGACCCACGTTCAGACCTCATCAATGCCCGCCCATCCAGACCGTCCAGACCAGCAGTAGCAGCGCGGAAAGCAGAACGATCGCGAAGGATGCTCATTCTCGATCGCAAGCACCACAATACATGTTGTAAATATGTTATATGATCTATTGGGGAGCTCATAGAGCCAGAGCACTGCTCGGTATCCACGTAGTGTTCACGCTCCGGGGGATGTCACTCGGACAGCACCAGGCCGAAAAATACAGAATCCACCGAGGCTCTCACCAACAGATCATAGGCAGCACTTATAGCATACTCCTCAGGTGAACAGGAGCCAAAGGCCGCGGGTGGATGGAGTAGTGGTAACAAGAAAACAGGAGACCACTATGTAGAAGGGATTCCGACGTTGCGACTTCAGGCTCTCGCACTCGAAGCGAGAGAATGCATATATGCAGCGCTGGGGAAATAGATGCACAATGAGTACGTACCTTGTGAATCCTGAGCCCATATCCCGTTCTAGCCTTTCCGCCCTCGTACTTTGCCGCTGTTCTCCGCGCCACCACTCGGAACGTCCCAGCCTGCCGAAACGGAACCGCATTCGGGTCTTCCAAGTCCCAGGTGTCGGTCTTCTCCCAAGAATCATTGGAGCGCAGGGCAAGAAGAGGTACAAACATGGAAGAACCAATGCAAGATAGGAGAGAGTGAACGGGCCAGCACAAGAGATGAGCGCAACACCGCAAGGGTGGAAGACGAAGACGAAGGGGTAAGCGCCCAAAGGTCTGCTGGACCAGGTGGCTGTCCAGTACGTACTCGAAACCGACTGTGCCGAATACGGGTCCTCCTCTTGACATTGATGTCGTCCTCACCTTCCGCGGTGCCGACAACCAGTTCCCCGTATCGCGATAGCCATGGCCCCATGCAACCAGTCCCACCCGACGTCCGTTCATTCCGGATGCATCAGGCCCTGCTCTTATATTCTCACTTGTCCGTGTCTTGTTCCCCCACAACCGCGTTGATATGCTACCCCACGGATACACTCTCGCCCGATGCGTGGACTTGTTCGTTCTTCCTGCCGCAGTCATTTATGCAGGTACTGGTCGGAGCTTCGACCCCACCCTTGAACTCCGTGATGAAGAGTGTGTAACTATATTCTTCCGCCCGTTTGACAACGAGACTGATGATGTCGTGCGCCTCCACAAAGGAAACTTCGTCTTGAACGGTACTGGACGGAGCTGCTTCAACTTTGTCCTTTTCTGGAGACGGATGTCCAAACTATGGACATAGTGGGTTACAGGAACTTGGTGTATAGGCGCTGTGACGCCAGGAAGTATGACGCTCAGTCTGTTGATTCCGAGATCATCCGGTGGCTTGGGGACGAGCTCGACTACGCATATTCTAGCCTTGACCGGCACGATAAGACCCAGCGGGGCTTCAAGAACGTTGTCACCGGTTGCTACTTGTGCCCGATCACTCTGGATTACAGCGACAAAACGTGAGTCTTTGGTTATCTGCATTTAACGCGCACTCATTGATTGGTTTTCGTTCGACCCAGTGTCAGGGAACGTCTCGTGCATAGCGACTTCGCTACCTTCGGTGAAGGACCACCGAGTTTCCTGTTCGACCTGGAGACATATGACCCAACGGAGCCTTGGAAATCATTTCTCCGTGGGCGACTTGTAGTTTCGGTGCATCGGAATCCCTTGATAAAGCGTTCCCAAAGCAATATCCCTTCTCACAGTGACATTGTTTAGGCTTGGTTTCATATCTTCGACCGCGAGGGCCGTCATCCGAAGAAGTCGAAGGATTATACTAGTGTCGCCAAGTCATATGGGATGGTTCAAGTCACTACAGGTTCCATCGTCTATGCTGCTATTATGGTGCACTCACGATGCTCTTGACTATCATTGAGCAAGCATGGCGTTTGCTGACGAGTTCCTTTGGCCCACAGGTATATTCGGCACTGTTGACGACTCGTACCCTCGCTTGTTGGGAGCACTCATCGACTCGTGCTCTGCATAAAGAGCTGAGGGCATTCGTTGACGACCCGGATGATTCGGAGGTTAAAGACTTGGTCCAGTGGTGGAACAGGTATGAGTATGAGCTATTTGCCATGGATGCGTGATTGACCCCGTCTTGTAGGCTTGCTTTTCCTAGCTAAACACATTCCAATGTCCCTTCTCAGAGCTCTTCAGCTGGCTAGACTGTAACTACACTGTTACGTCTTTGTCAGGCGGGCGGACTGTTTGCCTGCTACAAGTTCTTGATGCCTATGAAAGTTACTCTTGCACATATACTTTCGAGCTCCTTGTGTGCAACGTCCGCTTCATTACCCCTACTATACTTGTTCTGGTCGAATCCTTTATACAATGCGTTGCATTGACAATGCTCATCCAATTAATGACGAAAAAGGTCTCTGAGACGTGTGATAAGACTAGAAATCTCAATGATAATGGTCGCTCATAATGCAGCGTGCATTGCTGGAGACATCGCTCCATATTGTTCCGGAGTCAGTCAGGTGAATGCAGGGGACGGGATGAGTTCTGACTGCCCGTGCTACGATGTACTAGTAAACATGCCGCAGTCTCCGTTCGCGCTTGAACGGGCCGCACCGGAGTACGAGGTGCGAAGCCTAAGGAAAGCGGAGAACGGGAACGGAGAGGACTGGACCGACTTGATTATGGTAGGTAACAATGATTCAAGTGCGACGCGACCTCAACTGACTCGCGTAAATAGACATGCAGCAAATGGTGGCATCAAGCGGGGGACAAGAAATGGAGCGGGCAGCTGTTTTGTGAAAGAAGTACAGAAGAGGAGGGGCAGAAGGAATAGGCGAAGCCGACCATAGATCTCATGCTTGGGAAGCTCTATGTGCAGGTATCTCTGTACAGTTATGACGTCGATGAAAAACCATCGACGATGAAGGCAATTCAGTTATGACAGTATCATACACGTACCGTAATACGTCGAACTTTGGCAAGTCCTATCAACGTGCAGGAACGTCGGGCATGGAGCCCAATGTGAAAATCGAGGGAGGTGGACGCTCTTCGATGCAGCTGAGTGCGAAGGGTCCTTCGGGGGAGATGGCCTGATGAATGTTCCCGGCGTACGTCCGCTGTGAGCCGACGAAGTCGTAGTTCTCACGAGTACCCTCGGATGGTCTAGTACTACCCACGCCCCGGAAGGGACAGGGATCCGGATGAGAATGGTGAGCTTATTCCACTTTCAAACGCGGCCATAGAATCAGCAGTTGTTCCAGGCCTGGCCGTGACGAAGGGTCTACACGAAATAATGCGGAGGTGGATAAGACGTTTAGAACGAAAGGGGCGGCTGCAAGCTATACACCACGCACCGAGCCCGTGATGTCAGAAATGCCGTTGCATTCGCTGTCGATGTACTTCTCGTTGTCCTCCGGGACATTGTCGGTCATCATCTCCTCGGGGAGCGCTTTGTCGGCCTCGAATGAACATAGCGAGACGGATGGAAGGCCAAGTGCTATGCATCGAATAGGCAAGCAGTGAGATAGCAAGTCGTGCCTACGGATTGACCACGAGCGAAAACGGGAACCAGAGGCATGGTCCCTCATCCTCCTCCTAGGTAGCGGTGGGAAAGGAGATGGGGCCATACGGCGGAGCATTTGTCATGAAAGAGGCTGCAATTGAAGCGCGGACGAGGTATCTGCGTTGGTAGGAGGCCGGAGGGTTACTGAATTGCTGAGAGTGGCGGACATGCAGACAATGTCCCGCTTCTGGGCGACAGATGGACGGACAGCAGGGAAGAGGCAGGCGGACGGCGGTGCAGCAAAGACGGGCAGAGGTAAGTACGTTGAGGACGCCCGCCTGCATTGGCAGCTGTGGCGGTGCACTTCCGGGAATTTCCGGAGATCACCCCATGCGACGCTTTTTACATCAGCTGTCCAAGAGTAAGTACTAGTTCTCGACCTCTGCTGTACGCTCCCAACAACCCCTCCCTCCCACCACGGTGGCACCACCACTCCGCTCCCTATCACCGCAGGCCAGCAGGCCATGACATCCCACTACCCCGACGCCTCCTCCGTCTCCTCCCAACAACAACTCCAACGCGTCCAATCGCAGTCCCAGCCACAGTCTATAGCGTACCAGGGTTTCGACCCGGACGACATGGAGCTCGATGTTGACCAGACCGCGCCCAGCGCCCCGTCATCCGGAGCACCCTCGCCCCTCGACACACCCAACTCGATGCCACTCTCCGGCTACCCGTCCCCCACGCCCTCCGTCGTGACCTACTCGGCTGCCACATCCTCGCACCCCCAGCCCATGTCCCCGATCTCCGCGTTCGACACTGCGACCGTCCTCCCCGCGCGCGGACACCACCACCACCCGCATCACCATCCGCACAACCCCTTCCGTCCCGCAGCGGGTCTTGCTGCCGCTTTGCGCGGCGTGCTAGAGGATGCGTTCAACACGTCCGCGGGGTACGCGGACTATTCGAGCCTCCTGCCTGGCCCCGCCCCGCTCGGGTCGGGCCCGTTCATGCAACAGAGCATGACGCTCGCACCCACGAACAGTCAGAACGGCAATGGGGTAGTGTGTGCGCCGACGGCGCTGCTGCTCAGCGGAAGCACGTGGAACACGTCTGACTCTACGCCTACATCGTCCCGCGTCGCTTTGCTAATCTCGGGCGGCTCCGGCTCATCGGGATACCGCGCGAGTGCGAACGCCAAGGCGTATGGGTCCGACTGCTCGTCGTCAAATCCTTCGGGCTCAGGCTCGGGCTCGGGCTCTGGTGTGGGCGACCGGACAGCTCAGACGGCGCGTGCGTCGACGACGCTGAGCCAGCCTGCGTCGAGCCTGCTGCTGAGCAAGTCGTTCAAGTACCCAACGCTGAAGTACAACAAATCTTACCAGCAGACGAACGGCTTGAAGTGCCACATGACACACAAGCCATGCAACTTCGCGCCCCCGAAAGACCTTGAGCATCTCCAGGAGCTGCTTGCTTGCGAGCGGTCGGAGAAGGCGCAGGCAGGGGGGATGGAAGGCGGGGAGATGAGGCCGAGCGACGCGGAGCCGTAGAAGGTCGAGAAGGAGGCGGAGAGGAGGCTCGGGTCGTACGCGTGTGGAATTGGAGAGTGCCAGAGGAGGTATAAGAATATGAATAACCTCCGTGAGTCTCGTCCCTTTCTAATGTTCGTCAGAGAAAGAAGAGAGAGCTGACGGAACAGGATGGATGCAGGGTACCATTACCAGCATTCGGGCGACCACGGCACAATCGGGCTCGCGCTTCTCGCGAGTGGTCAGCATGAGTGCCTCCAGCACAACAAGAGTGGGCACGCCACGCCCTCGCACTCCAACTCCAACTCGAATCCAATGCCGAGCACCCCGCATACGCACTCGCGCGCAGCATCGCAGCACTCATCGCCATCGCTCACGCACGATCAGGCTCAGGCTCAGGCTCAACCTCAGTACGCTGCCCCACAACAGCCACCGACGTACCAGAGTGCGCTCGCCAGTCCGCCGGCGTACTCGCACCAGCCGAACGCATACGCGCCCCAGCAGTACGCGCACCAGCATTACATGCCGCAGTCGTAAGGCGCGCGCGTCCGACTCCCCGTGGCCCGTCCGTCTCGTGTGTTTGGCCCGTTCGACTTCGAGTTCCTCTCACTTTCGCTTTCGTCTTCCGACCGCCTACAAGAGCCTTGCACGAGAGGGCGCGCAGCCCTCACCGCTATGCCTGGCCGCAACAGAAGTAACGGGTTACTGGCATACGTACATAATTTTGCAACCCCTAGTTAATTCGTCAGCTTGGTCTGTCCAGTCCATCAGTGTCTGTTTGTGTTGTATCGTCACTTTTCCGAGTCTTCACTTGTTCCGTTGGTGTCCCGAGGAGCATACGCATACGTCCTTCCCCTATAGCCGTGTTGTTCAGTGCTCCGTCTCCCGTCTTACAGTAGTGCTCGTTCTTGCATCTTGGTCCCTGTCTTGTCCACGTATTTGGGGGGGGGGCACCCCGTCGTCTCAAATTTGTCCTTATTGTTACTCATAGCCATTGTACTATCAATATCGTTCATGAAATGTGCTATGTAGCTATGTTCTGTCTGTTCGAGAATTGCGACCTGCCCGTCAATATTCAATGGTCATGGTCGCGGATCCCGTGTATGTGCCTGTGTAGTCTCATTAAACATTCTTAAGTTGAATGGTTCTCGTCTTCCGCCAGCGCCGTTCCAGAAGTTGAGGTTGACAGCGCCTTCTCACTTTGTGGAGCGCGTTGCAGCGATATGAGTTACAAAATTTGGCTAATCTCGGCAATGCCACACGAAAAGGTGTACTTAACCGCGAGCCTCCGGCGCGCCACCGACTCCTCCGCTGCTTCTTGTCGGGTCGAGGCTGATTGCACCATTTCAAGTGACCTCGTGCGCTTCCACCGTTCCCATCACTCAATGCAAGGCCCGGTTCATGAAGTAGTACTACTTCCCCAAGCTTCTCGCGCCCTAAACCTTCCTTGCCCGTGCTTTGTCAGAGACTCGGACTCGGAGATGGGAGAATAGTCAGATTCACGGCCCAATTTTGGGTGCGGAGAAGCAGCCTACCGATGACATGCATGTTCCCACGTCCCGTCGTCATCCAGTCAGCATTCAACGTTCAACGACCAAGACGGACAACCGCGATGATCTCGGTCGAAGACGGCGACGCGAATAGTCGTGATATAAAGGTATGCCACGGTTGTTCTTCAGCTCGTCGTCGGAAATCAACCATCACCTGCCAGTCATGTCCAGAAACACTGAAAACCTCGGCGACGAACCTCCTGGCTTATACTCCCTTCAGGACCTTGAACACGTTGGCCCTAACCCCCCTGACGGATTGTACACTTTGAATCAGCTGGGCCGCATGCTGTTATGCCTTACGCTCCTTGCTGCTGGTGGGCCTTTTCCGTATCCCTTTTGTCGCGCCTCTAAAGATGAGCAGAGGACGGTCTTTGCGATGAATGCCTCCGCATGGGCACTGGCGGCGAGTTGTTTCTCATCCGCATACGGAGGCGTCTCACCCACATCATGTCACAGAGAAGCCCTGTCCGCACGGAAATTTCACGGCGGACACCCACCCTGCGCCGATCCTTGTCTGGCCTGAGGACCAGTCTCGAGTTGGTTTCATCCGATCTGTTGCGTCCGACCATAATTTGGGGTACCGGGTGGTCGTTAACAAGGTTAACGGCCGTCCTATCATTGCTACTAGCATGGTAACTAATGGCGCTTTCTAGACTCCGAATTTCGACCCGGCCACCAGACCTTCCCCTCCCGCTCCCTTTTGTCTGTGTGGCGAACATCCCGAGGATTCTACCGCCCATGGAGCCATGTTATTCTCGCAGGCCTTCGGGCTGGAGAAGAGGGCGCCAACGGAATTTCCTTCTGCCATTACCTCCAATTCTACGACTTCTCAGGCTCAAGCATCCTCCTCGGCAGCGGCTTTAGCTGCGTTCGCACCCCCTTTTTGCACGCCGCCTCTAACTTCGTCTTCGACCGTGATCGCCACTCCGTCATCCCCATCCCCTTCGTTCGTCCGCTCACCCGCTGGCACTATGCCTGCGGTGAGAACAACGGTCCTCCCGCACTTGCGGACGGAATGGCCTGGCCCCCAACCGCAGTTTGTAGGGCACACTTTGACATCGCAAGTCCTTCAGCCTGTGGACCACCGCCCCTACAACCAGGTGCAGCTGGCCATAGATTCGCCCAGTCCGCTCGGCTTTCGCAGTGCTGTCCTTGGAGATCATCTGCCCTTCGATCGCCACATGATTCCTAGCATACAGCATTGGTCCATAGTTACAGTCAGCAGGACAGTCGGCCTCTTCACTAACTCGTGTGTTTGTTTGTTGCATCTGCGCTCCTATTGCATACTAATTATCTAGTCAGGTACATCAGGTCACCGGTCACGCTTGACCAGCGGCGTGACTGACGAGCACGAGGAGGCATGCAGGATGTTCACATTGGCTCCGAGGGCATCTTGTAAGGACGAGAAGGACGCTGTCATGTTAATGCGAATGTCAGCCTCGGTGTGGCCGTCCGTGCCCAGCCGCATGCATATACGGTATCGGCCAGATCGTTCATATCAACGTCACAGTCCTACGCATGTACTTCAACTCAGCTGATGAACATGATTGATGAACCTGCGTAGCTTTGAAACAAACCGAAAGGTGTCCCCGGCCCTCCTATATCCTTGTTGCAGCTTCCGGTCAACGGTAGCTCATCGTGCATCGGCCGCGAGCTCACCGAGTGTTCTGAGTCATATCCACAGATATTGTAAGCTTCAAATGTTTGAACTGGCCTAGCAAGCGGCTCCAAATGAACAGTCTGAAATGTTACGCTAGTTGGAGGCCTAGGCCTGACGAGCTGCTGCTGCGGCTGGCGCTTATGTGGCGCAGAGGACCTCCGGATCCTGGGCGGTGTGACAGTCCCGAGAAATAGATCCTAGCTGGCAGTTTGCTACCGTTGAA
Source organism: Ganoderma multipileum BCRC 37180 (assembly GCA_000338015.2). Classification (NCBI taxonomy): domain Eukaryota; kingdom Fungi; phylum Basidiomycota; class Agaricomycetes; order Polyporales; family Polyporaceae; genus Ganoderma; species Ganoderma multipileum. Next base: position 6,542 of record BACB01005702.1, on the reverse strand, counting down.
GTCCAGAGCGAGTTACTTCTAGTACTGCAGCTTATGTCAGTCAGAACAAGAGTGGAATTATCTGACTAGACAAATGCCGCGCCCTCGCGATAGCAACTTCAAGTACTCACACCAGAAATATATGATAATGTACTCGAGCGAACAGCATCGTGAATGTAATCAAGTGTTACAAGAATACTCGCTAGCGGAGGACTTAGCGATAAGTAGAACAAGTGCACAGATATGACGGATAGGGACGTTTGGGCACATACGGCAGCATGGCTCCCCTCCAATATCATCACTGAACAGCACCGAGTCGATGGCCGGGGAAGTGGTTGGTGCATGATGAGCGATTTTGAAGTTGGTCGATATTCATGAGGAAACCGGCCGCGCTGACAGGACCCAGACACGCTTACGGCGCCATGGAGCTGGCCAGCTCGAAGACTACGAGGACCCCTCCCAGTATTTCCAGCGCGAGTTTGTCCCACGTCCGATACACGCCCTGAGGTGGCTCATCCACTCGTCGCCCGGGTCGAGCAGCTCCATCCACGCTGCACTGGCAGACCAAACACGACCTATTCTCATCCTGTCACTGCAGCCTATCGGCCTGTACGTCGGTGATGCACAAGGAAGCCGATGCCAATCTGCGAGCAGCACGAGCAACTCGTTCGAGGCGTTCGTCCACTTGAAGTAGGCACCGAGCTACTGGCACTCGCTTGTGACGCACTTTGAGACGGAGTGGAAGGAGAAGAGCGGGGTGCCAGGTGAACCAAGTGCGCGCGGGGCGTGCTTATTGCAGGGTCATAAGGGAATGCGGGGATGTCGTGGTGCGCATACGGGCGAGCAGGGGCGACTTGATGGACGCAAGGTTGATAACCGGACTCTCCCGTCGACAACCTGGTATCGGGTCGAGTATGTGATGTCGATGTTGCGCAACCACCAGCGAGTCCTCCATCACGGTCGCGATGGACGAATGCCGCGCACGGCCACATGGGGTGTCTGTGCTGGCGCAGTGGTGGAGAGCTGCGAAGTATGCAAAGTAAGTAAACTTCAGCAATACGTAGCCGGGTAGAAGGCGCTCTGGCGCTATAGCAAGCTTGTGGGGGTAGCGTCGCGGCGGAGGGGAGACGGAGAACGGTCGTGTGACGCGGGAGGGTGGGGCAGCAGTCGGATCCGGCAATGCTGGTCAGTGTAGGCGAGTGTAAACGGCTCGCCACCTTATTCGTACACATGGGGTGCTCGTGGCCAAGTTGAAGATGAAGGACTTTTCCGAGTCAGATGGCAGCCTGAGCCTCTGCGTCTACAGTCGAGCCGCTGCGTCTGTAGTGAATGAACGTCAATGTAGCGTTCCTGCAAGCTCCTACACACTTACGGGTGGTTAACTTTTGTCGACATGAATAGCCACTCATGCGCAATAGCAGGTAAGAGAAACAAACGGTGAGCGATACAACGCCGTCTAAGATTCGAGAATTGAATGTTCAAGAAGCGATGCCACCTTGGCGCCTGATGCCAGTGGTCCCTTACCTAAGCCTCGCCAGATTGTGGCGCGCGTTTGTGACAGACTGCCGCGCTGGCACTCCACCTTTCACTGGCACAACCATGTCGCCGTCATGCTTGATTGTTTTCGTCTCCGAAATGGCTACGTCACATGGGACTGTATTCAGGAGCAATTGAGGACCGAGGTGATTGTCTACTCACCAGTTTTACCTGTATCACTGCTCTGACTAAGTCGACTTTGCAAATACAGAATGGACCCACCAGGGTTTGTCGAGGTCTCATGAAGTTCCTTCCCAGCCAAGTAAGTATCCCAAAGTATCCAACCAGATGGTCTCGATCTGATCGCCAGTCCCGCTGTAGGTGTGATCCGGATCGCGTCTTTGTCGTGGCAACCGACTGATGTCCTGGGAGTACAAGACCGTATACGTTGCTCGCGTTTTCCTAGGTCAACAAGAGAGACGGTCAAGGCCCCGGAGTGCACTTTCCCTACTCAGTGACAGATACTGGATTCCTCTCCAATCACCCCCGGAAAGGTGCGTATATCCAGGTCTGTCCTGATCCTCGGCCCATCATCCCACCTCCAGGCATCTCCACGCTGGAATCGAGTTTACTCACACCTTCCATGCGCATAGCTGCCATTACTGTCTCCTGAGATGCATATGACTAACTGCTCCTTCGAAGGATTCAGCTATTCCTCGGGTTCTCTGAATGGAGGGAGAATGGTACAACGGAACGCATGGTCTGAAAAGGTACGTTTTGTCCGTCACTGTCCCAGGAGAGTGTTGAGAAAGGGTAACGGTGATTTGGTAATTTCCTCCAGAGTCCCTCTTGCGCTTGCTCTCACAAGTACGCCGCGGCGATCCCGATGAGCAACCTTGCGGGTGCGACCTACTCGTTGTACTACACTATCCCCCAGGAAGTGGAGCTCGTCGTGAATCCAATCTTATCGGTGGTCGGGCATGGTGGCGTGAGCGATGTTTTGGCGTGCCTGAGGGCTGTCGATGCGCACACCCTGGTCAATCTGTCTACTATAGCTCGGTGTGTCACTTTCGCCCGGTGTTCCACTTACGATGTGTGCTGACGAACCCTCAGATTTGTTGTTATCGATGGCAGAGAAGACGAGAAACCCGGAGCAGTTTCGCCCAGCAGTAAGCCTTTATAAACACAAGTCTAGCATTCCACCTAAGGTGCGAAACGTCGACAGAATCTAGTGCTTGGGTGGAAAGGAGGGGTTTGGATGGTGCAGCAGGTGCTCAGAGAATGATCATGACAGCATACGACCAGTGAGCAGATCCGGATAACACATCGTTCACACCCAGCTTTCCAGTGGACGGTTCCAGCGCGGTTGCGAATGTCCACACTATGATCGACGACGGCGCCGTGTTCATTGGCTACCCGGTACGAAAGTTTTCTTCTCACCTATCGAGAGAGGATCTTGACAAACACGGGCAGACGAGCGGAAACCTGACCGAAGGTGTGATCGGCGCTAACCTCAACACCACTGTCGTCAACAACTCACCGTTCCCAGAGCCCTCAGGGCCGAACGTAATGACGGACGTTTTCAACGTGACCCCCGGCGTTACGACGGACATCGAATTCCGTTGTCTGGACCAGGCGACCGTGTTCTCTGGGGTTACCCACAACCTATTCAAGAGCGTATGGTTCTAGGAGTTCAACAGGAGCTACCAAACCACCGGCTACGGTCCGAACGTGAGTGTTGCGTCAGATGGCTGCTGGTTACTACTCGCGGTACTCACAACCACGCGGAACCGACAGTTCCCAGCATGCGAGGTATCCATCAGTGCAGAGCACCCCCTTGGGGACACCTCCGCGGAATACTTCAAGTGCGTCATGCCACTGTCATGCCCCCTCCTCGTCCTTCCGTGCCTTGATCGCTGCGAACTGCTGATTTTTGTCCCTTCGTCTATTCAAGCCGCGTCGTTCTTGGGTCCCACACACCGTGCTCCACACGCTGGTGGTCAGGTGCCACTCGGGCGAGCTGTACTATGTCTTCGGCACGATGCCCATGGGCCGGCCGTACCACGACGCACAGGACCTTCCCTTCATGTAGCGCATGCTCGACGTGTGGTCGTGTGGTCCTTCTTTGCACGCACATTCGACCCGCACCCCGACCCGCGCTTCCTCGCTGCGCGCGGGTTCACGGGCATCGCCCAGCAGCTCGCGGCACGCAGCACTGCCGAAGTGGGAGCGGGTGACGAGGGAGAACTTAGGCGGAAGTCCGATGCAGTTGCTGCAGTGGGAGAGCGAGATGGTGTCGTGGGGGAAGCAGGCGCAGTGGGAGTTCTTGGGATTCCCTCCGATGTACTTTGGTTGAGGGTGAAAGTTGCTGTTGACGCGCAATTAGGGTTTCAGAGTGTTTGTCTATTGGATTTGAGTTGTCCACCTCGCATTTTGCTTTCCGAGGTGTTTGGATATAAGACTTACCGCCCCATCACTCGCTCATCAACTCGCGCATCCGGCTTATCCTTCGCCATTAGACCGGATACCTTCAACCCCCTAACAATTCCAACGCCCACCTTCTAGCCCCGCCAACTTTATATCGTCGTTGTGACGTCGCGTCCTCGCTTGAAGAATGAATTCACTTCGCGTACTCCCTGCCGATGACTCCGAGGATGTTTACTGTCGGCACAACACTACCCAGGCGGGCCTTGTTCTACACGAAGGAAGGAAGGCTGCGGTATGTCGTTCTAGTGTTGATAACGCTCATGATTAAATGCTCACCTTGCCATTGGTGAATTACAGTATGATCACTTGCCGCTGCACCAGCTCCCATAAGCCGGCAGTTAACTCGCCAAACCCATCCATCATGAGGACGCAGAAGAGGTATGGTGATGACTTGCTTGGGTTGCGAAAGCGGTCAAGATCCAAGCGGCCGGCCTCGACGTATGGACTGCTTTAACGACACGCTGGACTACTCGCCACTGCCCTCGCTGCATTGGGGTACGCTTCATAGTGTCATATTGTCATTATTCCTAATGATTCCTTTCATCTGCACTTAAGGTGGAACAGCAAGCACTTTGTCAAGTCCCTAATGCCAGCCGGGCCATCCAATTAGCGACCACTAAACCAACCCCATCGTGGCGTCATTCTCGGCACACTCTACCACCCTCCGTTCATACTCGCAACCGCTTTGGGTGTAGACTTGCTGGCAGACCAGAGGTACATACCAGCCGCCCAAAGGTCCGCTTGTCGTTTGATTTGTCGATGAGGCATCACCGTAGCATAGACTGATATATCATGTCTTTAAGGTGGACATCCCAGTTATCACGCATCTCGACCCTGCTGACTCTGTCCGAGCCATGGCTTCCTTCGTCGAGGAGTCTTCGTTTATGTCCCATCTCGCCCTCTACAGTCATGACAACGCAAACGGACGTCACTCCAAGCACTTCAAGCCGGCAGCATTCAAACAGGCACGATGCTGCGTGGTTGTGAATGGACTCTTGACTGCGGCCGGCATGACTCGGAGATGGAGATCCCATTATCTGTTGGTGATGCGCAAAGGGAAAGAGGTAAGCCGAATGCCCCACGCTTTACCTCCGGACGTTGCTCATGTATCTTCTGTAGCGATTGCGTGCGAGGTATGGCCTTACAGTGCTCACGATCACCCTGGCCGCATCTCGACGTCTACCATGAGCGATGCCGGTCCCCTTATCTTTTGAACTACTTCGAGACCCACGCGCACGATGTGCTTGCTGATCTCCAAGGTCAGCTCGAAGTCTACACCTTCTGTTCAGGCACAAGAAGACCCGATCGCCCGAATGCGTGGATGGCTGGAAAACACTGTTGAAGCCCCTCGTCAATTTCGTCGAGATGAAGTAACGGCGTGCCATCTTCGTGCGTGTCTCTCCTGCAGTCTACGCCGGCGAGAGACATATAGTAATCTTCAGGTTACCATCCTTAGGAATGTGGAAGTATCATTTCGTTGTATGAAGCCCTCGGCGGCGGCGGTCGCCCGGCTGAGTTGCTCGCGCTGTCCATACTTCCCCCGCTTGTAATGTCGCGCTCGTTACTCCTCACCTGCTGCTCGATGGCTGCTTCTATCTACCGATTGGCTATGTAATGCACATACAATTGCATGAACAATGTAGCAATAGAACATACGTTCCTAGGGAGAAGACAAAACTGTCGTACTAACTGAGAAATAACGAAGGGCGGGACGTCACGCCAAATGTGCAGGATCTCAAGCAGCGAAACGTCCATTCAGCAGAGGAGATCAACGACGAGCAAGGTCACTCGAGGACCAGTCATCGACCCGTCTGTACGTTCCCGACTCCAAGCATATCCCCCATGCCCTGCCACATAACCCCTGTATCACTCTCCTAAGTCCATCCCGAAAGCCAGCGGAGGGCCCGATGCTTCGCACCGTTCCCCTGTGGGAGTGATATGAAACAAATTTCCGGACAAGATCAAGCGTTGCCTAATACCCGCGCTGCCTGAGAATGATTGTGCGGAGAGAGATTTAGTTGACAGGTTGCAGTAGCCATGGCTTGTGGCTATCACAGTCTGCTCGAGGAGGAGCATGAGCGGAAGCTCACCGATGGTGTCTGACGGATACCGCATATGCCAGTGAGCAGCACAAGTAAGGCCACTCCTGGAGGCTTAGCCGCTGTGACGATAGATGTCGATGACGGGCGGCGCAAAGGCCCGTTGAAGCCGTTTGAGAATGCAAATGGACTGGGGATAGTGGGAAAGGGTTACGTCTTTGCGTTCAGACTAGAAGGGAGAGGTCATTAGCATCAGCGATCGGGAGAGAAATTGTGAACTAACATTGGGTATCTAGTTCGACGGGAACAAACATTGTTGTCAAAGGGGATGGAAGAGGAGAGGTACTATACAAATGGCACGCCGGTGATTGGGTGGACAGATGCGATGTACCGCGTCGAAAATGGCATACCAGCGAGTCCGTCCGAAGTCTGAGTCCCTGTGGAAAGCGGGATGACATCAACGAAGTGTTGATAGATAAATCCAGAGAGAACGCATGAGGAGGAGGAGGAGGAGGAGGAGGAGGAGGAGGAGGAGGAGGAGGAGGTGGTGGTGGTGGTGGT
>BACB01005701.1:0-13979 GCA_000338015.2 Ganoderma multipileum BCRC 37180 | reverse complement strand
GGGGGATAGGGTAAGAGAGGAGGAGGAGGAGGAGGAGGAGGAAGAGAGGGGCGCAGATGCGCTGACTCGGAACGAGACCGATAGACGCCTAGAAAGCGCTTACCGCCAGCCGAATCGGCAGATTTGATCAAGTCAACTACCACAGTAACGGCTTGAACTTCAAGCTTCAAGCTTCAACTTGTTCGACTTGAAGTTCGTTCATAGCTTGAAGGTCTCCGGCCTCTCAAGACTGATCTTAACTAGTGCCATGGCCTCCAATATGGGTTGGCTGGTACAAGAATATCCATGCCGCAGTCGTCAAAAGAATCCTTTCAATAAGTTGCCCCAGTGCCTCGCATGCTACGACGTGGCGGCGAGTGGGGGATGGCGTCTGGCCGCTGCGAATGTCAATTGCCGGTTCAAAGGTACCGTACTCATCTGTCTTCGTGTGGACGACCAGTAGCTTAATGTCTGTCTGTCTTCCGCAGGCTTCCGTGCCGTACGACTCGCTCCGGACAAGTCGATCGTCGCTGATGGATTCTGTGGGGAGTTCAATATGACTGCAAGCCAGGCCCACGATGGCAATGCAACTACGCAACCTATTGAACAGTCAGTTGGGTCAAGCAGACTCAAGAAACCAGGTAGTAAGTGTAAACACAGTCCCACCATCCTTCGTGTCGTGATTGATTAACCATCACCTCAAGACGCAGTTTTTCAGAACCAACCGCAGAGCATGTCGCTCCATTTCCCTCATGTGTATGAACGGCGGCTGGACCTTGGCGTGATGGCCCTCATAAAAGCGGGTCTTTTTTTCTATCAATCTGTCTTGCTGGCACCCTTACTCTTCGTCTCCAGGGCACATGCGCAAGGGTTTTACTTCCTCTGATGCGTCAGGAACTGGTCCATATGGAGCATCAAGGCGTTGTGTCCCTGAAACATGAAGTCCAGTATCGGTCTCTATGTGGTAAGCCCAAGGTAGCGCATGATAGGTCATCACTGACCGTCTTTCAGATGTGTGTGCCTCAGAGCTTTTCTGCGGGGCCTGGTTTTGCCCCAGTTGTGGGCTCGATGTGTGCCACTTGTGCGTGGAAGTGTTGACGTCCTCTAAGGACCTTCACCGTAATGTACGTGCTTGCTTCCATAGTATGCATGATTCTAAATGATCGATGCGAGTGTCCAGTTGATTTGATTTGCTCATTGCGCGACGGGCAATACAACCCATTCGGTCAAGACAATGCGTCCGTGCCTCAGAGTAGCCCGAGAAGCAGTTCGAGCCCACGTAGAGAAAATGGCCTTAGCGGTCGAGGAGACGACCACACCGTTTTTTAGGTATATTTATTTCAAATGTTACCTCATCGTCAGGCATCTCAGCACCGTCTCTCTTAGCGATCACCCCCCGCCTCCCCCCTTCAGTCAGCGAATACCAAACGGCGTTACGCAGGAGCACATATATGCACCCCAGCCCCTACCAGTGTATCCTGCGAGGAACCTAACGCGGAACCAATTCCTGTGTCTATGGTCGGCCGGTATCCCGGTGGTCATCACGGAAGCGCAAAAGAACTTCCGAGGTCACTGGGACCCGGGTTATTTCATCGAGCACCATGGGAAGCTTTGGGTTACTCCAATTGATTGTGACACTGACCAGGAAAGGCCACGTATGGCAGCCCGGGATTTTTTTGCATTACTGCTCAAGGAATCCAACCAGCAAGCCATACTCAAGCTAAAGGTGGGTTCGCATCTGGTGTTTCGCAGTGATTGACGGTGTTTTCATCTAGGACTGGCCCCCCAAGGCAGACTTTAAGACTGTCTTCAGCGCACTCAATTCCGCGTTCTTCTTGAGCGTACCGACGGAGTGCGCTGATCTCATTTGCAAAGGTGGCATTTTCAACCTCGCTGCGCACTTTCCTGAAGGTGCTGTTGCGCCCGACCTCGGTATGACATCGTAGCTCGCTATCTCCTTCAAAGGGCTAACCTTCCGTCGCGTATTAGGGCCGAAACTGTACATCGCCATGGGAGCCGAGGGCGACACGAGTGGCACGACGAAGTTACATCTCGACGTAACCTGCGCAATCAACGTCATGATGTGGTCGCAAGATATGACATATAGACGACCTGGCGCTGAGTGGCAAATCTTTCCAGCAGACTCTGTCGATAGCTTGCGGTCCTTCCTTCGGGAAGAGTTTTCGTTAGGCAGAGATGAGGATCCCATCCATCAACAACGTTACTATATTTCTCAGGTCATGCTAGTGCGGTTACGGGAGAGATATGGAGTGTCTCCATGGACAATCTATCAACACTATGGCGATGTCGTCTTCATTCCCGCTGGATGTCCCCATCAGGTAAGCGTTCTGCTTGTTGACAATGATGCCGATCAGGTTGAAATGCCTCTACGTAGGTTCAAAACTTGGCATACTCAATCAAGGCGGCATGCGACTTTGTCTCCCCGCAGAACTTAAGCAGAACTTTTGACCTCGCATCAAGTTTACATCTCCATCGGATTGCGTCTGGGTCAGGAGAAGATCTATTACAACTCCAGACCTTGGTCTGGTATGGCTGGATGGCAATGTGCACGTATCAGGATCGTAAGTCCATGTTCTATCTTTGTTTGACTGGGTTAGGCTAACATCATACTGGACATATCGCCAACGTAGGTACATCTGAGCACCTCAACCAGGGAGCGACGTCCGCACGACCTGTCACAAGCTCGATCCAACCCGAATCCTCTTCTGAGGCAGTTGGTGTTCACTATCGCGCTTAATTTCCGCATACTGAGTGATTGATCCATAGGCAATGAGCTCTCGAGGCGCGAGTAGCACGCCTTTCAACCGGAAGCGACCACCGTGTTTCACGCCCAACCAGGTGAAACGCGCAAAGAAGAAGGCGAAGTTACCTGGAAGCCCTGAATGTCGCGTAGCGTGTCCGTTTCCGGATCACTGTTCGATGGGCAGCAGGCTGCGGTCTGTGTTAGGAACACTTGATCATCTGTAGGCAGGTTTTTTTTTCGTGGCTTGCGGATGAGCTGAATTTTGTACTTACGATTCCGCCCATGTTGCAGGAGAGATGCGCACCCAGACGCCTACCAGAAGATTGACCGTGAATCTCTTAAGGAACTGCGCGACATGGATGATGTTGATTTTGTGAAGAGGCTGAGGGATTTGGTCTATCAGCGGTCATGAGGGACTAGGGTACAGTCACTATCCTGCCATGCTAGGTAACAACGTAGCGAATGGGCCCCAGCACCGAAAGTAGACTCCGGCGAGATTATCTTCGAGATGAATTCGCCTCCACTGTTTGTATTGCGTGTCGTAACCTTCCACTAACGCATGCAAGCTATGCCGTAGACTGTTGTCTGGAAATGACGTTCTTCCTTCGTTCGTAGGCTATCAATATCAGAGGCTCGGAAGGGTTACTTTTTAGCTTGCTTGGCATGCCATCGAACGCGGACGTTAGCATGCGGATGTTGAGTAGTTGTTAGCATTCAATGCCTTACCGGTTGCAGGGAGTAACAGCTGCATGGCTCGGGAGAACGGGCCGACGGTGATCTGGGATGATGACATAATCCGGTTGCCATTTCCAACATGCAGCACGCGTCTTTGCATCGTCTCCTGGAGCACTACTTCCACAGCTCTGGAACTGCCTCCCGGGAATTTCATCATGGTGCGTCTTCTGTCAGCTCAAACCCGGGTTGTCCATACCGACCGGATTCTCTCCACTGCTTCAGGTTTCAAAATTTCAAGTCAGAGAGACCTTCGTGTACCCGTTGTGTTCTGTTGTGGGTCGAGCCAGGTGCGCCTGGGTTGGTTGATCCAATGCCGGGTGCGCGCAGCACCACGATAGACACATAGGTGTCCGGAGGATAGTCTCAGACGAGGTCCTTTTCCCGACGTACGTTGCGTCACAGCTGTTGACTGCAGTGCGCTCCTCGGTGAGTACCTCATCCGCTTTCGTTTCTTTTATCCTGTCCATTTCGCATTCGGCGGGGTTCGCCATGGCATGGGCCAGGTTCGCCTGGGTTGGCTTGCCCAAGACCGGGCGTGCACAGCGCCACGTGTCTTGCCACCCTAGCTGCGCAGACCATAACTCACACATATCTCTCCTCACTGCCGTTTTCTAGGTCGACTTCAATCGGCAACTATGGGCAGTAACGGCGACTGCCACTCACGGAAGCTTTCTTGCTCGACTGGCACGACCAACGGCGACCGACAACGCTACCCCAGGCAACTGCGCGGCGCGCATTGGTGGGAGCTGCGAGGCCGGCAGAAGACATGCCTCGTGGCCAGCCTCCTTCCCGTCGCGCGGATCACGTTAGCGCCTTCTGGATGCCATCCATGGACGGACGACCTCTTTCTCTCCCTCTCCCTATCTTGCGCGCGGTCGGGAGCATTTTTGGCTGCAACACGTTACCCCTGCCCCGTGCGGCATCTGTCTCCGATGTGGTTTCTCTTCGCAGTCTCCGAGTCCACGGTTCAAACTGTACCGCAGCCCTGCCATCAGGACATGGGCTCGCGCTTCTGGCAGCAGCGTAAACTGGGATCGCGTCTCGCGAGGACTGCTAGCGCGAGGGGAGAATCTTCGAGGTTCAGATGCGCGACCAGCCAGGTCCTCTTTCCGGCTCGGGGATCGCGCATCATCGTAGAAGGTGTAGTCAGTCTGACATCGCAGCGGAATGGAGGCGGGAACACGCTGCAGGAGGAGGGCTGCCACCGCACGCCATTCCCGCGCACTTGTCTCAACACCACCACGACCACCACGACCACCACGACCACCACGACCACCACGACCACCACGACCACCACGACCACCACGACCACTTCCTAAATCCCTTCCAACGGCGCCCTTCACCTCCCCGCAGACGGCCGTATAAGCCGCTCCCTGACTTCTACTGCGGCACCGGATCCCAAATATTATATCTTCGCTGGGCTCTCACGCAAGGTCATGCGCACGGTCACGGCTCCCTCATGTCAGGACCCCCTATTGTGATTTTCGTGCGTCTGGGGCTTTGACTACGCCCACACCCTCGGTTTACTCGCCTGTGACACACGATGGCGGCTCTGTCGCTCGTGCTCACGTCCTCGAACTCGTTCTGATCGGAGAATTATCGCAAGGGGTTGGAGGTCTTTTATGTTGAACTAAAGAAGGTACGTCGACGTGTTTCGTTCTTTCACTGAATTTATGGCTCATGGCTCATGGTGGCGTGTCGCAACTTAGGGAATTGCAGAGAATTGTGAGATCGCCAAGTTCATACATGTGAGTAGCTTCGTTCTCTTTCGGATTCGCTTCGAATGTTTGCGCGGTGCATACAAAGCTCTTGGGAAATGCGGATTTTCAGCGCTTGTGCATCCATTAGACTCGCTGAGACTGCTTGTTCATGCAAGAGCACATATTGAGCGAGTCCTGCGAGTCGCTTTGTGCGTCGATGCCTTGATTCTGGACTAATGATCTGAGAAGCGCGTCTCCGTCCATGTCCGCCAGGCAGCTGGAGGGTGGTGTACATAAGTTGAGCTCGTCGGGGCTGGGCTGCCCCGATCTCACGTACTCCGCCTGGTTCAGCGGAATTCGGTGTAGTTACCGAGGACCTACATTATCATTGGGGGACATGTATGATGTGATCGAGGTCGTCCTCTTTTCGTGAGCATGGATAACAGGATGAGGCAAGGTCTATCGCAGTCGCGGTCTTAGCCTGCAATGCCGCCTGCCAGCAGACCATGATGTCAATTTAAAACTTCTTGTGTCTTTCTAGGTTTCATAATATACTTACATGTGGTTACAGCGAAGAGCTGCCGCCGAGCTCATGTTTGGTGCGCCTTTGGAGGCTGACTGGCCAGCTGGTACGTGAATGGCATCCGACGTCTGAGTATCTTCTGCTTACCATTCCAGTTTTTAGATTCGACGTTTGAGCGAGATGATGGCGCATCATTGCTTCTGACTTTCAAGGGCATGCGCGAGGTGCCGTCACGATAGCATCGTTAAAGAGTTGCAAGGCAACGTCGTGGAACCGTTCGAAAGTTGGGCTGCCAGCGACAAGGTGCGTGACCGCCTTCGAGCGGTCAAGAAGCCGGTCGACGTTGACGTGTGTGTATAGGATTGCCCGCATGAGAGTAAGGCGGATCTGCTTGAAGGCTATGTTTACAACCATGGAATTGGCCAGACCGAGGTGCGCCAAACAGCGGACATTCTTGCTTTATGATACTTAGCCGAATGTCCAGGTCGCGAAACTTAAGAACGACTATTTGAGCAAAACCCCTGAGGCCGGCGAGGAAGAGGACGAGTGTGTGCCGCTTTGCATGACTTCATCCTGGCACTAATGCAAGTTTATCGCAGCGTTCGTTTTGCGTCTATCACCGATCCCGTGGTGACTAGTACACCTCCCCCAAACTCCAGCCCCTCGGCGCGAATTCTGTTCGTGCTCCGCAGAGGCAAGCCGGGATGTCTGAGCGCATCAGAGCACTCCTGAAAGAGTTCAGGTTGGATGCGTCCACTGGCGTCCAGCAGGCACCTGCCGAGCCAGAGTGCGGTTCAGCGCGGGCGAAGAGAAGAACCGAGGTCAAAGGTCAAGAGGGGGAAAGGTCGCGTCGGTGACATTGAATTTCGGGTAGACGTACCTCAGTACATGGTGTCCCCGTCTCCGCTCGATCCGCCAATGCCCCGTGCGAAGGAGGTGCTGCCCAAGCTTTAAGCTTACCTCTCGGCGATGCTCAACAAGGCGAAGGAAGCGCCGCCCCTCCACCTCCGACGTTCTTGTAAGTTTCTTTCGCGAGGTCACCTCTGTGCGCTCTGCTAATGCGCTGGGTCTTCGCCCTTCAGAGTTCCCGTGATTCGCACTGCATAGGACACCTAGGCAAATGTCAATCGCACGCTTGTGCAGCCGTCTGGAGTCTGTGCGTCTATGGAGTGTTCTGTCGCGTATGCTCGATACTTGTCGCATAATCGATCACAAGTTCGATTTGCTTTTCACTTCCAAGATGTAAGTACATTCATTCTCAATGTGAAGTATTCGAATGGGTCTTGTATCTACATCAGCAGATATGGTACAAGAACACGCGCCTCGTGGTTATTTTGCCACACTTGGTGCAACTCACGAAGAGGAGCTTCATAGCGTTTTCGGGGACTCCGGGTTGCACTCTGGAATCGAGTTTTTGCAACAGATCATGGTATTTCAACGGCCGTGGTAGTACTCGGCAGGTGGGAGAAAGGGAGGGTACAACTGTTGATACAAGAAAGTCAGCCTCGACTCAATGTAGGCATAGAACGCTGTACACGGTGAGCCAAGCATTATTATCTATACGCCCATCCTACTTACCACAGCTAATCTCCAAAAACTGGGCCCTTTTAAAGACATTGGCTTCATCTTCGGAGTGATGATATGCTCGCGGTGGCTCAATGGTTCCGTCGCCTGCCATGATCACGGTGAGCACTAGGAGCATCGTGAAGGATGGACGGGACTCACCTCGTTTGGAGTAGGTCAACGTTGGCATATTGCCCCGCTGGAAGATGCGACTGAGAAAGACTGAATACGAACGTAAGCCCCTAGAACACCATGGAAGTCAAGTTGGTACACGCACCCAAGTAGCCACAATCATCCGTGGGGCACATCGCGACGACCTCTCTATCTCCCCGATCGTGCATGGCTGCCTCGACGAAACTACGAGCGTTCTCGCCTGGAAGTGCTGGACAGAAACAGCAGGGTCCTAGGAAATCATGTGAAGTGCGGTGCTCGCGTAAGTTCTCCGGCGTGACCAGGGCACCTGAGTGTTCCTTGGGCCTAACATCGATGGTTATACAGGTCGACGGGTATGAGGGTCGCAAAGGGACTCACCAAAGCCAGGATCTCAAAGCTTGGCGTTCCGAATCAAATTGAAGCACGCAGTCGTGCTCATGGGTGACGGTGTCGATGAGGAGCTGGTGGAGCGCAGTGGTAGCCATCGAGGTAGCTGGTAAGGGGGAAGGGGAAGGAGACCTCATATCACCTCTCCCCGCTCTACCTATGTCTTATATACATGTGGTCAGTCCATACCATTCCTGATATTTCACGTCTCCGCCGCTGACTGCAAAACAGAGGTTTTTTCCGGTTTATTCAGATCCGCGGACTGTGTACGCATTCCCGCCTGCATGGGTTTAGTGGCGAGAAATCTCGAAGGCTATTTTTCGGCGCATCGGAGCAGCAGCCTGCAGCATCGGTAAAGACCAGGGTCAGACCATATTCGGGTCGGCGATTGGTGTACTGGCGGCCAACCTCTGCTCAACTGGGGAAACTGGCTCATCACCCCCGAAAAGCCCTTCGTATGCTCGGAATAGCTCAATTCAAGTTGAATTACAAGCAATTACGATCTCTGGACTTGATCGGCTCCTGATCGGCTTCCGTTCCCAGTGTCGATGACCAAAAAGATCATGGGCGTGGTACCCGATATTTGACGAAGTCGAACCTGCATCCGATATTCCACGAAAACGAACCGTGGTCGCCAAAGTTCGCACGAAAACCAACATGGTCGTCTATTCAGCCGACGTGCTATAATCCTGCACTCCTCCCCCCTTCTCTCTTTCGCTCCTTCATCCCCCACCACGACTTTCAGCCCTCTCTTCCCAGCTCCCCTCCGCCGGTCTTCCGTCCCCTCTTCATCGTCCCGTATAGTACGCCTGTATTCTCGTATTTTTGTAGACTCTCGACCTCATCCTCCGAGTCTAGCACCCCGTCATGTCAGACGAGAACCTCCCTCCCCAGCTTCGCCAGAAGCGCCCCAACTCAGATGCTACGTTGAGTCAACCTCCTCGCAAGAAAGCGTATGTCGACTTCGTAGCTTGATCTACAACAACTGTTAACCTTTGCACCAACAGTACTCCGTCCGACTCGTGGAAGCTCAAGGGTCGCCATATCGGGCGGACTATTCATGCTTTCGCCAATTTCACGCAGCTCATGGCCGAGGGCATGCAGCTAGACAGAGACTTGGCTTTGATGCCGCCCGACGAGATCGAGAAGTACCCTGCCGAGTGCGCCTGTGCTTTACTCACTTCCGGTACCCTTGCTTACTCGTTACTGCTCTAGCATTCGTATTCATTACAAAGTCTACAACCAGATTAACCGATTCCTCCCCGAGTTAGACGAGAGGGTCATGAACAGGACCATCGATACAGGCGAGGTGAATAGGATTTGTATTCAGGTACGTAGACTGGGATTTTCGTGTCATCGGTTTATCAATGAACTTCGGACTTCAGATACAGGCGGGTGCTAATGCGGCACGTTCCGACGACGTCAAGGGGTTGAAGGCCGCCGTGTTGGACTGGATTACTGATAAGACCAAAGGTCTCGTCCTGCCGATTCCTCGCGGCGAGATGTCTCTTCGCGGTTTCAATCACGAAGCGACCGGGAAAGAGCTTTGCCCTGCTGGCTTGGATTGGAACGATCCTAGGTGCGCCAACGTACAAACTGTGGATCAACACTCATCTTACGAACCGATACTCTAGCATCAAGTCTGCTCTGAAGGCGGGGACTTTAGTCGTCCAAAGCGATCAATGGTCCATCTTTCTGTATCTCAACGGCGCCTACAACCCAGAGCGTCCATGGGACGGACTTCTTCGTGGCCGCCTGCTCGTGAATGTCAGTTATACCCTGTCTGACTCCGTGCGATCTGGCTTATAAGCGATCTAGGTGTTCAAATACATATTCACTTCTCCCAGTTCTGTCAAAAACTCAAATCGTTCGACCAAGTCAAGTAATTCCGCGCTTCATGGGATGACTTCAGTCACGCCAGCATCCATTGCATACATTGCAACTCTTGTAAGTTTTCGTATCGTATATGCTTTCGAAATAAGTAATGCACGCTAACAAGCGCGTTAGGTTCGCTTTGCTCTAGGTAGCCGGTCGACGTTTTCCCGCACTGATACAACGACGGAATCCCAGACTTTCTACAATGTACTGTTGGCGTTCATCACCCACACTGACGAGCGCGAGAACCTGAACGAGCTCATCGCGTGGTGGAATAAGTATGCACTTTATTCTCCTTTCTAGTCGTATTAACTGAGTTGTTGGTTTAGGCAGGTATTCCCCCACCATGTCGCGATCTACCGCGCTCCGACCGCCAACAGCGCGCTTGCCAGGTTGATGGCAGACCGGGAGAAATGGGCTGCCTTGCGGGCGATTGGCACTAACGTCTGAAATTCCTTTTTCATTCGCTTCTTGTTCGGCTTGTCTGTCTGTGCTGTGGCCGAGGCGATTGGGTCGGTCTGTATGTAGGGTTCAGCAAATACTGTTTTTGGCGTGGTTCCTTTTTTGCCGCTTGGAATCTGTTTTCTTCAGGGAGCGGTTCGAACCCGAACCGAGTATCCAACATTCTACCGGTCATGGGCGGCAGTCGGGGAGGTGCCCCTGGTCGGGTGAAGACTGGCATTCTGACGTCGTCGATTTTGGGTTAACCGACGCCCACATCTGACCTCGGGCTTTAGACAGATTGTGTCGATCTGAATGGTCTTCTGTGCATAGATGGCACGAAGCATCTCCCTGCCGCGGAGCCCAATGTGTTTCAGCGTGCTATCCTCGCCTCCGTGGTGGCCATTTGGCAGTGTCTGCTTTTGGAATCATGCAGACCTACTCAGTTCAGCACTGTCCCGAGGGTCCCGATTAGCTAGGAGAGTTTTCCTGTGCACATGACCTGTATGATCGCTTTGTTACCGTGGAGCAATGCGTAGCCACAGGGTTTTTCGAGGCTCAGTGCACACAAATGACGTATCCTCCGTACAGTTCGCAAGCGATAGAAATTTTCGAGCGTGCCAGACTGCATAATCGCATAGGACCCGAAAATATGGTGCGCTGCGATCGCATTTGTCACTGATCCCGAGATTGCCACACTCTAATTTCATGACCGTTCGTATCGGCCCCTTCAGGTCGTGAGCGGAGACAATGTGTGAAGCTCCGTTTAACTCCATTCATGCTGCTGTGACTGACATCAACTGCGCGAAGACGTCATGGCTTGGTGGCAGATTACAGCTGCCACATTGTTACCGGAATATCCTGAAGGGCGTAGGGGCCGGCTCCGGCTCCATCTGCCATACTGGCATCCCTGATATACTTGACCGCATCCATCAGGACGCTATGCATGGCTGAACGCTGACGATTGTAGCCCGCTTGTATGGAAGGCTGGACAGATCGCATGCTGCGCGTTTTCCCATTTTTCTCCCGATTGGATAGGATTGTAATATGTGCCTTTATCTGTCACGTTATCATGTCCGTCCATCCCGCACCGACTGCAGAGGCGATGCGTTCAGTCTAGTTTAGGTTCAGGGAATCACGGAGGTGTGTTGGGGCGTATATGGTCAATTGGACGGACCGCGCTTGGGTTCGGCTCTCTTGTGCTCGCTTCAAGATTCAGCAGACCACCACCAGCCGGACCCGCGAATCTTAGAGCTGCATTCTTTCAAAGGAAGACAGACTGGCGGAGTCGGGCCAAGGTGATCGCAAAGTGGTGTACCATCGGAGGTCGCACGCCGTCTAGTGAGTACCCAGGCTCGTCCTTCCGTCTGTCACCTGCGAGGTTGAACGCACCAACAGCAGGGGGCTCAAATTGTCGGACAGCGATCTAGCGCCAGAGGACCCAAGCCCTCTGGCGAGCACTCTGGGTCAGCTTTCGGTCTGTTCCCTTCGAGGTCGAACGCACTGACAGCGGCCATTCTTATTGGACAGCGTTCTTCATGTGATCAAGGCGAGATACTGGACAGATTCGACCACTGGTGTGAAATGTCTATCGGGCTTTAAATTGCATTGCCAGAGGGAGTATCATACTGATTTATATTTCACAGATTGGTGTGCATATATACACATATCTTGCAGTATATCCTATTGTCATATTCTCTTCGAAATCCTGATGTCCCTGTTCTCCTATAAAGCGGTGAGGAGAGGTCGATCAGTATGCTACCTCAAGAATGGCGCTGAACAGTTATGGAAGAAAGACGGACCAACATCGCCTTGGTGTGCTCGAACGGGACGTTCTTCAGTCTGTTTCCCGCTGCCTTCCACTCTGCCCATAGCCTCTGCGATGTGGCGCCGGGGAACCAAGGGGGAATGTACCGAAGAAACGGTAGGAACTCGACAAGGAACTTCCCAGGCACCAAACCCTCCGCGACCCCGGCGACTCCATCTTCCGATATCCGCACATAGAAGTCGTTCTCATCCTCGACTTCGATGCCATATACTATCTTCATCAATGCTGACACAATGTTCCTGTGTTTTTGTAGATCCTCGTTCAAGAGACGTGAATCAGCGCCAAAGCGGTGGACTCACAACCGGATAAGCTGGCTCATGTGCGGGGGATTCTCGAGCAGCATCTGGAGAAAGACATGCGTGACGGACTGCTGAATCGGTTGGTACTGCTCGACGGCATCCCGGTGGAAGTATTGCCAGAAGGCGCGTCTGTGATGGCACCACCATTGCCCGTACGGCATGAACATCAGTAAAAGCCCAAATCTATTACCATATTACTTGTATTACTCATAACCTGTAATAGTGATAATATGTGTAATAGCAATCGGTGAAATATGGCGGGTTTGAATGCATTCAAAAAGGATCTACTAGGTCTAAAGAGACTCCCAGGAGCTTGAAGAATGGTAAGCTGACACTTGTTGAGCAGTGCAAGCATCGAGAAAGTTGAGGATGCCTACACGGTTGCAACAGTCGGACTCAGTCGAATAGAGCAAAGTCGTAAGTTTAAGCGCCCCACGTGGCCACGCCTTGCCCGCGCCATGCCCGCGCCAGCAATGAGGGCGCCTAAAATTGCGACTTGTCTCCTACCTTCACCGGGCCACCAGTATTCGTTGCTCAATCTCGCTCGAGTTCTCTGTCCCACCCTCCTGCTTTCCTCAACTTTTCGCACTGGCACTCGGTTCACCAGGTATCAAGTTTCCCCGTTAGTATGGTTCGCAGCGTGGTAGGGTGGAATGCATGGCGGGCGGGAGGCAGCAAGAACTGTGGGCACAGTAGCTCTCATGATGGCTTCAGGTATGTGTTCAGCTCCGAGATTATCCATCTTCACCTGCCACCATCGAGGTAGACCAGCATTTTCCACCGAGGTATGTGGGTTGTCCGGCTGCCATATTTGACCCTCCTCTTGATTGCACTCCCATCTTCCCCCACACCCTCACCTCCTATTTTTGGAGCCGTAACTTTGACATCTTCACAGCGAGCTGATTGCATCGGCTGCCCTCTGTCTGAGTGTGACGCATGCGACTGGGAATGGCAAGGTATGTCCTCCTACAATAGGCTCGCAACCTGAGGAGGTTGATAACAGTAGGATGTGCTCGCTAGTGGCCTTGAACGTACCAAACCAGTGCAGCCCCATGGCAAGACTCGCTGGTGGCCGGCCAAGACCGGCAGAGCATATGCATTCCTCTCGTGCGCCAGATGCGGAGGTACGTGCGCATCATAATCTCCATGAAACACCAGCCTCAATTGCTTCTTATTCCTGCAGGCACTCGGTGGTCCTAGCTCCGGAAAATAAATATGCGGGTACGCAGTCGTAATCAGAGGGGGCCTGGCATCTAGTGAGGGTAGGTGTAGTCACGGCGCCGCATTAGCGAGCCGTTCAGGAGTTCTCTCGTCTACAATATGAGTAGCATATGTACCTCATTTCGTCTCCTAATATATTTGTAGTAGCCACCTCTATCGCGCTGAGTATGTTCGCATCATGATGCAAGTTACTGAATTATCGGATATTACCTCATATTGTCGGAGGGCCCGCCGGTCGTCTTATCGGTCCAAACGACCCATATTACCACTTGAGTCTTGTTGGCTCTTATTCCGTATTATTGGCCTTACAGGCCGAAATAAGAGCCGATAAGAGCTGATAATAGATTTGGGCTTTTACTGATGAAAGTGAGGTTCAAAATCGCTCCGGACCTGTACACACAGCTTCATTCATGAAAAGCATTAACTTATCTTATTAGGTGACGTACAGGTCCATCATCGGAGTCTGCATGCGCTCGGACGTGTTTGCGGATCTCTTGTCGAGATATTCGAA
>BACB01005700.1:0-63495 GCA_000338015.2 Ganoderma multipileum BCRC 37180 | reverse complement strand
CAGGGATCACCAGTGTTGGCGGTGACAGCGAGAGGTTACGAACAGCGTCAAGAGATTGCAGGAATTTGGGGATTACGTAACTTAAGACGGTACCCCGAAGCGCTTGTTCGGGGGCTCGTGCTCAATTCGAACCCACCCCTACCAGCCATCATGCATCATTATTTGACTTGTTCTCTCGCCCCATTGAAAGGGACGAGCCGATTTCAGACGCTATCGTGGTGGCTGAAGTACTAGTGAGTATCACAGTGAACGTGAACATTGTCATCTAGACAGCTAACGCAGACAACAGACTTTCGGGAGCTTTGCTCCGTGAGAGCCTGAGGCCTCGGTGCGTTTATTGCCCTTCTAGATGCCATTCGATGTATATAACCTGGGGACCTTTGTAGTTCAATTGACGACTTCACCATCCTCCAGACATGGATTTAGGCGGATGCACATCTCCAACCGTCCTCCTCGTTCTTATCTTGCCGTGCATACTGTACCTGCGCTCGATCCTGCAATGGCGCGCACGCACTCGCGGACGTCCCTTCCCCCCAGGTCCGCCTCGCCTCCCTGTCGTCGGGAATATGTTCAACGTTCCGGGTGACAGGGCGTGGCGTGGTTTCCAAAAGCTCACAGCCCAGTATGGTGAGTCGAGCCCGCCCCCACGGGTGAGTAAACTGCTGACACCTCCAACAGGCGATATCATCCATTTTCGAATCCTCGGGAGATCGACCGTCGTCCTGGGAAGTCCGCAGATAATTCAGGAATACCTTGAAAAACGAGCTGCGAACACGTCTGACAGAGTGCAGACCCCAATCTTTGACCTGTGAGTTCGGCAGTGCATCGACTAGCTGATAGCTTAAGTCTTTTCTCGTCGTGTACAAACGGCGGATAGACTTCGACAGGGCTCCAACTTCGGCTTCATGCCCTACGGCCGACGATGGCAGCGATACAGGCGCGAGTTTTGGCGGCATTTCAATCCTCGCGCGATCGAAGAATATCAGCCAGTCCAGCGCGCCGCGGTACATCAGTTTCTCGGGAGGCTGTTGGAGCGACCATCTCAGTTCAAGGATCACATTCGATGGTGAGCGCTGTATCCGTTGCAGGTGGTTTGGGATCCGGCATCTCATCACGCCGGCAGCACGTTCCTCGCGATGATTTTGAAGGTAGTGTATGGCATTGGCCTCACAGAAGACCATTCCGGCTATGCGGCCACGTTCAACGTGTCTACAGAAGGCGTCGCTCGTGGACTCGTGCCCGGCAAATACATCGTCGAACTCCTCCCATTCCTGAAAGGCGTTCCCCAATGGGTTCCTGGCTTTGCGTTCCAGGCGGACTTTGAGCGTTGGCGAGCGGCAATTGACGACATGATGAACGTGCCGTTTGCCCGCACACAGGAAGCCATGGTGAGCACCACTGCGTAGCTTCATAGCATTCGATGACGCATTGAAGCCCGTTCCGTCTCTGATCCACAAGGCTCGTGGAGATGCACTAGAGTCGACAGTCGCAAAGACGCTGACTTCCGACGAGCTTGAAAATAGCCGCGAAGAACTGGCCAAGAGTATCGGCTATGTAGCTTATTCCGGTGAGTACCCTGACTCCCACCACTTCCTGCGGTTCCCGTGGGGTAACAGGGATTCGCTGTCTGCAGCCGGGGCGGATACCGTAAGCTCAGCAAGTACGTCCCAATACATGAGCTAACCTGAGGTCATGGACAGTCTTTTGTCGCCCTCCAAGCCTTCTTTCTCGCCATGTCCCTGCACCCCGAAGCTCAAAAGAAGGCCCAGGCCGAACTGGATGCCGCCGTCGGGCCGCATCGCATGCCGGAGTTTAGTGATTGGGATTCTTTGGTATACGTGAGGGCGGTTGTCAAAGAGGTCTTGCGGTGGCATACCGTCGCCCCGTTTGGCATTGGTCACGCTACTTCCGTAGACGACGAGCTGAATGGGTACTTCATCCCGGCAGGGACGGTCCTCCTGCCGAACATATGGTCGACTATCCGTCTTTCATTGTGAACGACCTGGCGCTGACAATGTCGTCTTATGCAGGGCCTGCATGCATGACCCAACCGTATACGAAGACCCTTTCGGTTTCCATCCGGAACGCTTCATCCAAGATGGCAAGCTCGACCCGTCCGTCCTGGATCCAGTCGACTTCGTGTTCGGGTTTGGGCGAAGGTTCGTCGGCACGCTGTCGCGCTGCCCTTGGCTGACATTTACGTTGCCGTTACAGGATCTGCCCGGGGAGTCACTTCGCAGAGTCGTCCTTGTTCCTGCATATAGCCTCGGTCCTCCATGTGTTCGACATCACTCCACCCCTTGAGGCGGACGGTCACCCCCTGACCATACAACATAGTCAGGCTCCCGGATTTGTTTCGTGCGTACTTGTTTCTATAGTTGCTCAGCATTACTTCTTGAGGGAATGTAACACCTACCATCACAGCTGCCCAGAAGACTGTCGGTGCACCATCGCACCTCGTTCAGCGGGGGCTGCAGCGATGATCATGGCACAAGCCGAGGTAGTCGCTTGACTACATAAATCCTTGAAGTTACGCAGGAGGCAAATGGACCGACGTGGCACTTACCTTCGCATGTTGGCCTACGAGTCGGAGAGAACTTTGTTGGTGACTTGAAGTAAACTGCGCTTCCTAAGAAGTCTATTATAATCGGATTAGTTTGCTTGAAGCAGGCAAAAAGCTGGACGTTGAGGGGTTTGAACCCTCGACCTCACGCATGCAAAGCGTGCGCGCTACCACTGTGCCAAACGCCCTTGTGAATTCTCATCTGGTCACTAGACATAGGTGAGTGGGGGGGATGATCCCATGATGCTGCACACCAAAGTTGAAGAGGACTGACTGTGGTATTACAGTGTACACAATATCGTATCATAGCCATACTCACTCCGAGCGAAACGTTATCTACTCATGTTCTAGCGCAGCAACGATACCATATGCCGCAGCCGCAGCCGCGCCACCAACCATGAGCGTGCTGAACGCTCCCCACACGTACCCGCCCGCGCCCGTCACCCGCGCCTTGACCGCCCCGAAGATGAGTAGCACGACGCCCGTGAGCACGCACGAGTATATCAGCGCGATGTGCGCGACGGGCTCGAAGAAGTACGGCAGGAGCGGGATCAGGCCCCCGACGAGGTACCCCATCCCGATCGTGAACGCGGACGTGTACATCCGCGACGTAGGGACCTCCTCGAGGCACTCCCCGAACTTCAGCAGGAACGCCGTGAGGCCGACGTTGCGTGCCCACCGGAGCTGCTCCCCGCCCTCCTCCGCGATGAGCGTCGCGTCGCTCGCCCCCCGGCGCCCGACGGTGGAGGCGGCAGGGCCGTCGCCCTCGGACGAGAATTCTACGTCGCGCAGCGCGGCGGCGACCTGGCGGGACGTCTTCTCGTCGACGCCGATGGGGCCGAGTATAGTATGTACCTCGCGCTCCATCTCGCCGTCGCAGGAGCGGTAGACGCGCGCGGCGATGGCCTTCTGCTGGTAGCGGTAGTGGTCGCGCTCGGCTTGCGAGGCGAGGAAGCCGCCGATGCCCATCGATATCGCGCCAGCGATGAGCTCTGCAATGCCACCGAGGATGACGAGCTTCGACTCGCCTAGGGATGAGAGGCCCGCAGTAAGCGCGAAGGGGACAGTGAGGCCGTCGGAGAGACCGATAACCCTGTATTTTTGGGAAGAGGTAAGCGTGTGTTTGAAAGGACGCCATAGACGCCCGGACGACAGGATTACGACACTTGAGGCCACTCGATCATTCAGGAGCTCTCTACAAAACGGTGCAACATGATTGGATGGCGGGGATACGATCGACGCATCTGACAGCGTACGAACATCATTCAACGCCCAGCTGAGTGTCTCTGGGATGCCCTCTGCTGCTCGCCCGCGTCCGACGGCGACCCGCACTGACGGCAAGGACGGATGCAGTGGTACTGGATGGACATCGAGGACGCCCCGCGCGGAACGATGGAAAGTCGTCGCGCGAAAATAGACCAGCGGAAGAGAGGCACAATGGAAGGGGAGGGACTCACACATCGCGAACAACGTCAGGGTTGATGAGCGTACGCTCGTCGTCACCTTTCAGCTCCTTGCAGCACACCCCAGAACGTCCAGGTTCGTGGCGGTCGCATTTCGCGGGAAGAGGTGCAGGTTGCGAGCCGGCAGACTCGTTGATTGACCAGACCGGGGGCTTGTTGCTTCCCAGGGTATCGGAGCCCCTGCGGTGCGGCAAACGCACAGATGGTGCTGAAGTAGAAGCGTCGGACATGCTGATGGCGAAGGAGGAAGTGGGTGACAGCGGATGGGGTTGGGGATGGTCCGGCGAGGAGGCGAGGATGAGGGGATGAGGGAGGTTGAGGAAATAACTTACTGGCTTATACGCCGCACAGAGAATTAATGAGATTTCGTTGGAGCTCCGGCAGCGTTCTGGGAAGGCTGACGTAACCCGACCTCCCATTGGCTCCCGCATGGCATCATCGGGACCTGCCTGGCAATGTGCCATTCTGCAGCACGAGCGTTCGGACGTGCTGGAAACAATGTGGTGACCCGCCTCTTCGCGTGCAGGAGGGAGTGAATGGCGCAGTAGCGAGACAGGTCCGAGCTGGTCCGCAAGGGCGATTGGATTGGACCCAGACACCGGATGCGGTTGATCATGAGTCTGCCGCGTTATCAGATAACAGATAACACGACTCACCCAAGAACTCGACCCTCGCCGACATCCACCCCGCTGGGAGTTTTTGTCAAGTGTTATGATATTCAGACAATCGAATCGCACGGGACAGTGTGCGCCGGACACCGATGGTCCTATGAATAGCATCAGAAGCAGCACAGATGATACATCACATACCGCGAATCTTCCGCCGCACCTCCCCAGTGACAACCCCATCCCAACCGCGCGTGTAGCTGACGTCCAAATCTTCGAAAGGCATATTGTACCTGGTATTAGTCTCCGCCAGTCTTCTGGGACGGTGGAGTATCCGGAGCCGGCGCGCACAGTTGCTGACCTGGGAGAGCCGCACAAGAGCCACATGCTAGTACGCCCAACTTGTTGAAGCTGCTGCTGCTGCCGAAAGGAGACGCAAGAGGCACGAGGTGGCAAGGTGTCGGGACCTCCGAGGAGCACCGCAGTTCAACCAGGTATAGTTCATGATAAGATTGCGAGTCCAGAAGGGGTTGATAACGGTAGCTTTGGAAGGAAAGCAAGCGTTTGCTGTCCTTCGGATAAGTGTCGGAGGATTCCGGGCTATGTGGCTAGAGCGCAATGTCGCTGAGTTCGCAACGAAACATCCCAATAAAATGAGAGATATTAATGGGACTCCGAGGCACGAAAGCGGATTGGCGATAGCAAGGCGAGTAGTGTATGTATGTACAGAATGCGTTCTAAGGTGGTAACTGGTAAGCGTCTTCGTGAACGTAAAAGTTCCAGCTAAACGGTCCTCCGCCTTCGCCCCTCATGACAACGTTGCTCCGACGACGTGTCCCTCTTGCACATGTACATGTGCACCATCGCCCTCCGCGCCGGCGCTGACTTATTCGTAGAGCAAGCTCCGGTCGTGCCTGACCTTGACCGCGTCCGCCCGCGTCGACTTGTTCGACATCCGCTCCCAGATCGGGTCCACGTCTGGCCCGTCGAGGTCTCCCGCCCCATCCCAGCCCCAGCACCACACTGTGCACAACAGTCAGAGTTCGGTCAGCAAAACTCAGCTTCTCAATGCCGCGGAAGCGGAAAGGGCGTACCGTAATCCGGCCCTGGCTTAAAGTCGACCGCGATGCTCTCTTCCTCGGTGAAGAGGCGGTCGTGCGGCCCGAACCACGCGCGGTCCTGCGGGTCCGTGCGGGGGTTATCAGGCAGTCCGCCCATTCGTACGTACCCGCGAATGGCGGTAAGGTTCCGCCGGTCGGGGTGGATGATATCCCACACGCGCTGTACGATCCATTCAGCAAGAGCAAGAGAAGGAGGGGGGATGGGGGCGTGGAGAAGAAGATACGAGGACTTAGACGTACGCGATCATATGCAAGCTTCACACGGGGGACCATCAATATTCGTCCGTACCCCGCCTCCCAGTAGTCGTTGCAGATGAGCGAGCACTCGGACGCGGAGCACTCGTTCTCCGCGATGCGCGCCATGCGGAAGCGGACGTGGGGTGGGGTGTAGAACGGCGCCGAGTCGAGCACGGCGATTCCGTTCCAGCACGACTGCACCTGCAGCGGCAGGTGCTGCATGAACCGCTCCTGTGACGGCCCGTGCTGGAAGATGGACTCGAAGGGCGCGTTCTCGAGCGCGGTGCCGTTGATGTCGCGCGCGACCCAGTTGTCGTAGAACACGGGCGAACCCTATGTATTGATTCAGTCAGTCAGGTGCAGGCCATGGCACGGAGAGAAAAGGTACGGACGAGTTCTTCGTGGTACATGTAGTCGGCAGCGCAGGTAATTCCCGCGTTGTTTATCCGGCTCTGCCAGATCAGCTCGAGGAGATCGTCCACACAGGGCAGGATGTCGTTCATGAAGATGATCGTGTCGAAGTACTCGTTCTGCGCGTCGCGCAGCTCGTGCAGCGGCACGAACGCGGCGTTCCGCACTTCTGCGAGGTACTCGATACGGTGGTTGAACGCCCCACGTGTGCGCTGCGACGTGCGGATGGTGACGCGCATGCCTACACTTCGGCAGAGCGCATCGAAGATGCGGAGAAGGGCCTTCGTCTGGTCCGTCGATCCGTTCTCGTAGATCGAGACGTACACGTTGTGGTATCCGAGGATGGCTGCCACCCGGAAAAGGGTAGCGAAAAGATCCGGGATGACGTCGAATGAGTTGTAGAGGTTGATAGCGAAGAAGTACTTGTGCGAATCGGGCGCGAACTGGTGCGTCGGTGGTACGTAGCCCACATCGGGGTTACTTCCGAGGCCGAGGGCATCAAGCCACGAAGAGGAGGATGGGGCCTGGTGGCCAATGAGGGTCGCGTAGCGGTCCATAGCCTGCTCTTTATACATAGACTGGGCATGTCGTGTGCATTCTTTTGTGTAGTGGGGGGAAAGGTGAGTGAGGAGGTCAAGGACGCGTCGGCGCTGAGGTAGCGTGGGGAGGGTGATGGGCTGTCGTGTTGGGGAGCGTAACGAGGAAAGTATGGGTGCACGACCGCCTCTCCAGGAAGTTGATGATCGCTCCTACAAGAGATGTTAGCATATACAGAGTTACACAGAATAGCAGCGTAAAAGCAACATGGCGAAGTAGGAAGCCTTGACAGTAGACGGCCTGATTAGAAATATAACGAGCCGCGACCAGACTTCACGGTGTCAGAACCAGGGTTCCATTATTTTGACGGTCGGCAGAGTTCCACTTCTACTCAGGGCCCTCTATTGTTCGCGGAAACATAATATGCTGCAATACGTTCGTACGCTGCCCTCGCGCCCGATGTGCAAGCCAGCGTGTGGTTGTGAGTCCACGAGAGCGATAAGGCGAGGGAGTAGCTCTCGTCGGCTCCGCAACTAGCGAAGGTGGGGTGAGGGCCGTGGAAGTGGACCTCAGCGGGCCGCAAAATGGAGGAAATGCGACACTTGACCCCTCGACCACTGCCCTCGTACAGGGGCAAATGGTTGAATGGGTCGCCATGGGGAAAGAATGCATAGGCGAATGGATAAGGAGGGTACTCACACCAGTGAATATCTTGGAGATGAAAAGTCCAACGATTACGCCGATGGAGAGCGCAACCCATGTCGGAATGCGCTGTAAGGGGTGTTTACTCCGGGGCTGCATGGTCACTGGCAACTGGATTCTGAGCTCAGGGCGATAAGTCATGACAGCAGATAGGACAGGCGGCGAAAGAACGCACGAATGCGGGCGAGTGCTAAAGCCAGGAAGCTTCCCGTCCAGAGGTCTTCCTTCGCGTTACGTCCGGAGTAAGTAGATGCGGACGTCGTGGTGTCTATTAAGCTTGAGTGTGGGTGTGTCCACGGGGAGACAGGCTCGGAAATTAGGGAGGTGTAGCCTAGAGGGTATATCGTCAAGCAAGGCGGGCGGAATGAAGGTCGAGACCGAAGGGTGCGTTGGTGGCAGAGACATTTTGGAAGCGCTGTGATGGAGGTGGATCTGGTTCTGTCGAGTCGACGCCCAATCGGGTTCTGACCTGCTTCCGACTTGCAATCGACTGCCACCTCTCGGTACAGTACCCCTTCCACTCCTTTCAGGCTCCCGCATCCACCAGGCCGCCGTCCTCGTCGACGCGAGCAGCATGCAACGTCGCGCAGGCAAGAACCTTGCCCACATCAGCATCTCCCCCAGCCCGGGACACATCGCCTTCCCCGACAGCGAGAAGACCCCCTCCCGCCTCCACCAGAAGAGCCTCGGGGTCACCAATCGAATATGGCTCATCCTCCTCGCCTTCGTCGCCCTCATCGTCTTCACCCGCTCTGTCCTCCCACAGGAGTCGGCGCATACACGACACCGGACGCCCCACGCGGACCTCAAGCCCAAGAACTACCTCAACTTCTCCGAGGACGCACCCAACCCATTCCCCTTCTGCCCCGCGCTCGGCCCTGCCGACGACCTTGCGACGAAGTATGACCCTATTGTCCTCTCCACGACCCGCTTCCACCTGGGGAGCGGCGCGCGCATACAGCGCGTCATCAACAAGGCCCTCTCTGGCCTCCCAGTGACCATCAGTGTCGTCGGCGGTTCAGGTGAGCACTTTGTCTGTACTGCATTTTTCCATCTACGCCGTCCGCGCACAATCTCCCCAATGCGCGCGAAGACTTGTGTGAACTTGATGTCTGCGCGCGCACAATTCATATCGTGTCACCCTGTGTCGGCGTTATGTTCCTGGAGCACACTGCTCTCTCCGACCCGGAGGGCGTAGTGCGCATTCACCCTTCAGGGAACAGCCCCAATATGTCCTCGTGCTTGCTATCTTTGCATATGGCCCATGTGCTATGACGTGGAGAAGCGTTCTTTTCAAACGCCTTACGTTGGTGCGGAACCTTAGATACTCGCAGCACCTCCGAACTGTCTCATGTTGCCCAGAAAAGCGCTTCTCTGTGGCTATCTCAGGATATGTGGGGAGACGCAAAGTACCGGCAACTAGGCAGACCACCAATCATTAAAGGTCTGCTTATCGTGCAGTGGAGGCCATGAGTATGCATAGTATGGTCGACTCGCCGCGCTTCGCGCGCACGCCTATAATCCTAGTCCCCATCGCGTTCGACTGCTCATGCGCAGATACTCGACAATTAGGCGGCCTTTTTATGCAGTAATATTAATCCACATGGGTATAAGCAATGTCGAGGCTCACGATCTGTTTCAGTGTCCGCGTGCCATGGAGCCGGAGACGATCCGCTCTCACCAACATGTTGGCCCGCCCGATTCTTCAACTGGTGGAACGCAGTGTTTCCCCATCCGGCTACGGAGCTTACCAACGGCGCGATGCGTCGGACAAGTTCATCATACTTTTCCTTCTGCAATGCCCATCACATCCCGGACCTCACTGACCTCGTCATTATTGAGTTGGATGTGGACGACGCAAAGTACGCTCCGCATACACGCCATTCCAACGTGAAATTGATACGATTTGAGTAGCACGGACACATCTACTGAGCAATTCGAAGTGCTCGTCCGGTCCATTCTGCTCCGCCCAGACTCGCCAGCAGTGCTTATCTTGGGTCACTTCAGTCCCCAGGTCGCGATGACGAAGGGGTTCGCTGGAGCGGACCACGGCCACAGTCTTGTCGCGCAATTTTACGACATCCCCCACATCAGGTTCGTGTCCCGCATTCAATGTAACGCCTTTTAATCATTCACGCCACCTCCAGCACCAAACCTATCCTTCATCCGAAGTACATGTCTGACCCCTCCTCGGTCAACCAGTACTTCGCAGACCCTGTTCTCGCAAACCCCGCCGGACACGAAGTACTTGCCGATGTCCTCATTTCTTACCTCCAATCCCAAGTCTGCACCACCTGGGCAGCAATCACCGGTCATTCTGCGGAGGTTCTCCCCTCCCCGGCTGCCCCTGTCTATCCTGACGGCCAGGCGAAGCAACCCACGAACGCCCGTGGACTCTTCGGTGGCGTCGCAGACCGGAAAGGCGCTGCCGGTGCCGCCCCGCCAGAGAAGGGCCAGATCGACCGCGCCGCGTTCGCCGCACTGCCCGTGCAGAACAACGCGGACCGCGAGCGCACGCCGAACCAGGACCCGCGCCTACGCGTGCCAGCGATGCGCATCGACTCGCGCCCGGCGGACTTCGAGTCGCACCAATTCGAAGAAGTCGCGCCGTACTGCGTGTCAGCGAACGACCTCGTGAACCCGCTGCCGCTGTCGATGTTCCAGGGCTCGGGCTGGGCGGCGTTCCACCCTCCGGCGGGCGCAGCGGAGCTGTCGTCGCATGCACACTACTTTTACTCGGCGCTGCCGACGAGCAAGCTGCGGGTGAACATCCAGATCGGGGCGGGGGACGTCGCGGTGTACTACGTGAAGGAGCCGGCGACGGACGTCGGGGAGGGGAGCGCGATCGAGTGCCAGGTGGACGACAACTATCGCGGCGCGGTGATCATCAGGAACGCAGGCGACGTTGGGGAGCCAACGCCTACGTGAGTGTTGTGGTTTCTTTCGCTGCACGTTACGGGCGTGGACCAGGGAGCGCTGACGGGTGATTTGTTGTACAGGCTGGAAATTATTGACCGCCACGTACCGCGGGGAACGCATTACGTCGAGTGTCAGCTACTCGGGGATGAGGATGACCGGAATGTGCCGCCATTCAAGATCATTGGCATATTCTCGACTTGAGTGATAGTCGCGAGAGGGCGTGGACAGGATGCTGGGTTGCTGGTGCCAGTACAAGGTAGACGTTCTCCTAGCTACTGCTGACGCTGCATCCTCCCTGTAGATAAGGGGTTACCACTGCTTTAGATAGCTTTAGACACTATTAATGGACTACGTGCAACCATGATTATACGCAAAAGGATGTGACGGAGCCAGTTCTGTAACATAGCTCACGCAGAATGCCTTAGTTGGTGTTCCTGGGAGGTTAAAAAGGATCAAGAGACGAACTGTTCAACGAGATCGACATTCAGGGGATTGAACCCTGGACCTCACGCATGCGAAGCGTGCGCGCTACCACTGTGCCAAATGCCCGATACCAGCTTTGTCCACAGTATTATATTATTGTGGGTGGGAAGTACTAGTACATAACAGTTATAACTTACTTCGAGTTACCGTAACCGACCGCCCGCGGTCTTCGTCACCGACTTGCACTTCATATCTACGTCCGAGACAGTCGCGGCGTCCTCTAGAAATGGAGAGGATGTCAGGATTTCGACGAGACTACTGGTGCTGATGATGCTGGACTAATTCTCAGTGGAAATTATCATCACGGCATGATGGTGGCATGGTGAGCAAACTTCAGCTAACTTGAACTTGAAGTTAGATGCTCTCGTGAGGGATATGTCACCGGCAGTGGTTTATCGGCGGCGCTGCGACCTTGTTGCAGCTGAGATATTGCCAGCGGATATTCAAAAAACAGGGAATAAGGAACGCGATGTCTCGGGGGTAGTGCTACTAGCAGGGCCCGGGAAAGTATGTACTAATACAAACTTCTAACAAACTTGAAGCGATACAGGAGCACATAGGTTATCCCAGAAACGCCGGAAGGGGTTCACACCACAGCATTGGCGTGTGCCATGATCAACGCTGCCGCCTCAGCTGACCGAGGCTTGATAGTGCACCGAGAGTCCTCCGGGTACCTGCAACGCAGAGAGCGTCACTCAGCAGAGTTAACGCAAATCCCCGAAAGCAGGAAGACACGTACGAGACGATCCCGATCGATTGACCGTGTTGTATAGCGATGGGCCGCCCCTCGCCATCGAGAGGCGGCGTAATGTCGAGCCCGTGGAGGACCGAGGCAACGTTGATGAATAACGAGGCCAGCGCAAAGTGCCGCCCCGGACAGATCCTGTAGCCATCGACGTCAGCGAAATGTCCGTGAGATAAGTCGCTACGGCAAACAAGCATGACCGCAGCTCGACGAACCTTCGTCCAAAACCGAAAATGAACGGGATGGGATCCTGGACGGACGAGTCGAGCTTCCCGTCTCGGATGAAGCGCTCTGGGCGGAACGCGTAGGGGTCTTCGTATACAGCCGGGTCATGCATGCATGCCCTGCGCAGACAAGATCAGTACCAGGACTGCTTGTAAAGGGACTGTGGATCCTCACCACATGTTCGGAAGTATGACCGTTCCCGCAGGGATGAAGTACCCGTGCAGCTCGTCGTCGGCGACAGTCGAGTGGGCCAAGCCGAGCGGAACGACGGTATGCCATCGCAAGGTCTCCTTGATCACGGCGTTCACGTACACCAATGAGGCGGAGTCGCTAAAATCGGGCATGCGACCCGGTCCGACAATTGCATCCACTTCAGCTTGGGCCTTCCTCTGTACGTCGGGATGCAGAGACATGGCGACGAAGAATGCTTGAAGGGCTGAGAATGACTGCAAAGGACAGTCAGCTTGAGCATAAACGTTCGGAAGCGTTCCTGTTCATACCGTGTCTGCTCCGGCTGGTAATGAGAGTCGTTAGGTTGATTAGTACGGCTTAGCGAAGAACTGTGCCTAAATGTACTCACCCTCGTAGCTCGCAAGGCCTATGCCCTTCACCATTTCTTCATGCTCGTCTTCAGCCTCGTCATCCTTTCCACCGCTTGCCAGCGCCTTCGCAACGATGGAATCAAAACCTTCGCCACGAGCCTTGTTAGATAGAAGCATATGGTATTAGCACAATCCTCAAATTTCAATCCACTGGGGTGATCATGAGTTACCCACCATGGCATCCCTTGTATGCGCGAAAGGTACGTTCTTCACGTCATTCACCGCTGCACGCCAGCGCTCGAAGTCCGCCTGGAACCTGAATCCAGGAACCCACTTCGGAACAACTTTCAAAAACGGGAACGTATCGACGATGTACTTCCCGGGGACAAGCCCTTGTGAGAGGCCCTCCGCCGAGACGTCGAATGTTGCCGCATACGCGTCGTGGTCCTCCGTAAGGCCGACGCCATACACGACCTTCAGGACCGTTGCAAGGAACGTGCTATGTGCAGTATTAATAGGTCATTAGCATCTACGCAAACTACCCTAGGACGGGCCCGGCACTTACTAACGGACATGCCTTTTGAACTGGGAAGGGCGTTCGATAAGGCGTGCGAGGAATTGGTGCGCTGCAGCACGTGCGACAGGCTGGTATTGCTGGACGGCGCGGGTGGTAAAGTGCTGCCAGAAGTGACGCCTGTAGCGCCGCCATTGGAGGCCGTATGGCATCAAGCCGAAGTTAGTACCTTGGTCCAGCCTGTAAAATCGTTCATCGTCATCGACCACCATTTTCAGCGCTTGAGGTCGCGTTCAAGGGTGGCGAAGTAGCGACTCACAGTTCAAAGATTGGACTCTGCGGCCTATCGGATGTGTTGGCGGCGCGTTTCTCGAGGTACTCGTTGATGATCTCCAGACTGCCCAGGACGATGGACGATTGTCCCAGGGAACGGAAGTGGATAATGTCGCCTGTGGAAGGAATTATCGGTATTTGACCGCTCTATGGTCACGAAGCCTTGGGCCGTCGACTCACCGTACTGCCCTGCCAGGTCTCGGAAGGCATACCATGCTTTATCATGTGGAGTGTTGAATAGGTTGCCGACTACGGGGAGGGAAGGGGGACCTGGGGGAAGTGGACGTCCGAGAGAGCGCACACGCCACCTGGCGAGGGCGCGCACATACAGCACGCACAGGAAGATGAGGATGAAGGAGACGACTGGATACATGCCGAGGTTGAAAGCCATGTTAGCCATAGGCAAGGATGGGTATGGTCCTTTGACCAGATCTTGTGTTATATAGTCAACCGTTTGCAGGAAAGCAGCCGTTCCTTCACAAGGCGATGCAAGGTGCGGTAGCCAGGACATTGCCCGAGCGCGCATGGGGTGCTCATGCGTTCAAACAGGCATCGCTAAACTGATCAGAATCTATCAGAATCCAGCGGGTGCATTGGAAGAGAACCTGTGGTGTTAGATAACGCGCACGTAGAAAGCGCCACCGCGATATTGGGATTGTAAAAGAAGGACAATGTGCGCACCGTAACGGGGAACAGCATTCTCGGCCCCAAGACCCGAATGTGAGTAACAGCTAATGTGAGCGACTGTTGACCCTACTAGAATCCACGATATTAGAACGAACCCTGGTGGAGACAGTCGCCTAAGTGAAAGAACGTCTCTGAAAGAACTGACCCGTATTCCAGTCTGTTATGACGTCTCCCACTTCCTCGTGGCAGCGGCATATACCCGAGACGAAGGGCCAGAAGGACCTCCTGCTCTCTACAAGTGAACGGTGAGTTTTGCTTCTGCTGACAACATCCAGAGCCGTCTTGGTGGGGTCCTTGATACAATCTGGGAGGATTCGGGTCCAGCGCGGAATCTAAGAATTTCGAACGACAGGTACCGATTTTTCGCTGACTGCCCGTGAGGCGATGCGCGATGAACTGGATTCTTCCCGGTGCCGTATCTAGCTCGCTGTGTTCAAAAAGTATTGCTGTGCTTCGACTAAGAAATGCCTTGATTGACTATGCAAGTCTCGCAAAAAACTATCCATTAATGTCACGGTCATGTCCCTGTAAAACGCGAGGGTAAGCTTCTATTATCACAGTAGCAGCGGCGACAGGCGATACCTTCACGACCGCCCATACGACATCATTGCGTCGCCGAACATCTTTGTGCCGGTGGGTAGGGTTCAATAGGGATCAGTTTTCCTAAGGTTGAAGATGAACGGGACACCAACCAGCCAATCCGGGTCAGCCTCGCATCATAGAGAGGCACATGGGCGTGCTTCTGTGGGCCGGAAGAGATGGCCAGATGTAGAAGTGACAAAGCCAAGGAGATGAGGTCAAGAGGGACACTAGACAGGACGGCGGAAGTCGCGAAGTCGAGGCTTCGTCATGATGTGAACGCTTGAGCCCCAGGTACAAAGGGATGCGTAACAATTCGTGACAGATATGGCGGGCGTTTACTGTTAGTCACACCGCAAGTCACAACTGACAAGTTCGCACCCTGTCGTTCAACTCTCGTTGATGCCCCACATCTCGCATTTCTGCAGTCTGTTAAAGACTCGAAAAGGCTGTAGAGGGTCAGAGGCCGAGCACGCTCGTCGTGGTAGGAGGAGAAGAGCGGATGTGGTTCATATTGTGATACACGACGATATAACCCCCCCGACGGGTGATGCCGCCGTCGAGGGTCGTAAGCGCTGACTCTAGCACTCTAACACAGTCTCTCTCTACCACTACTATATGTTGGCGAAAAAATATGATACTGATGTTTACAGCTGATTTCGAAATGATGAGACTCGCGGAATTTTTTTTGGCTGCCAAAAACGACGTCAGCACATCTTCCGACCGATCTTCCGACCTATCTTCCGAAGTAGACGCCCACGCCGCCACAAGCCACAAAGCAATACTTTACCTATTATCCAGTCGTTTGAGCCCCAGAAACTGTCACTAAACTAGTAAAGACACTAGCACAAGACGACAGAGCGGCCTGGTCAAAGCGCGAAGCGGGCGCGAGAAGCTGCGCGAGCTGGAAACCTTGCGCGCGCCGGGTAGCAACGACTGGTTCTGTCACACGCTCCAGTACCAGTTGTCGGCTCAAGCGCGGCGCGCGAATGGTAATATGTACAACAGTATTCGTGCGCAGCTCACCGCCTTCTCGCGCTCAACGTTCGG
Organism: Ganoderma multipileum BCRC 37180; assembly: GCA_000338015.2. Lineage (NCBI taxonomy): Eukaryota > Fungi > Basidiomycota > Agaricomycetes > Polyporales > Polyporaceae > Ganoderma > Ganoderma multipileum. The sequence goes on along the minus strand of BACB01005700.1, from coordinate 47,779 downwards.
GGCCTACTCAGTGTTGGATTGAGCTAGAGGTCCCAACGGATGGCGCATCGCCCATGAGCGCTTAAGCTGGAAGGTGGCTCGGAAGATCGGTCGGAAGGTTCGACAGGTGCGAGAGCTGTGAAGAAAAAAAGTCGGTCGTCTCATCATTTTCGAAATCAGCTGTAACCAAATTCATGATCCTACTGGAAATACGCATACAGCCCCTGCACTGGCAGTCACCGTAGCCGCCACAACACGTAGGTCGGCCTTCTCTCCAGTCAAGAGGTCGCAAACTGGGTTCACACCACAGCGTTGGCATGCGCCATGATCAACGCTGCGGCCTCAGCTGAACGAGGCTTGATGATGCACCGACAGTCTTCAGGGTAACTGTAAAGTAGAGACTGTTAGCGTCACTCCCCGGTACTGACGCGAATCGCCAAGAACGGAAGGGAACGCACGAGATCAGTCCGGTTGATTGACTATGCTGTATAGCAATGGGGTGCCCATCGGCGTCCAGAGGCGGGGCGATGTCGAACCCGTGGAGGACAGAGGCCACGTTTATGAACAATGAGGCCAGCGCGAAGCGCCGCCCTGGACAGATCCTGCAGCCATCCATATGAGTGACGCTGACTTGGACATGTCGCTGTCAGACGAACGAAAGCAGCCCACGAACCTTCGTCCGAAGCCGAAGATGAACGAGGCCGGGTCCTGGACAGATGGGTCGAGCTTTCCGTCTCGAATAAAACGTTCTGGTCGGAATGACTCGGGGTCGCCGTATACCGCTGGGTCGTGCATGCAAGCCCTATGCGCCGGACAATGCTAGTATCCAGGTCATGTGTGAAGAAATATGTGTACTCACCATATGTTCGGTATTAGGACAGTCCCCGCGGGGATGAAGTACCCGCGCAGCTCGTCATCGGCAGTCGTTCCGTGCGACAAGCCGAGAGGAAGAACGGTATGCCATCGTAGGGTCTCCTTGATGACAGCATTGACGTACACCAATGATTCCGAGTCACTGAAATCAGGCATGCGACCGGGGCCCACGACGGCGTCGACTTCGGCCTGGGCTTTCTTCTGCACGTCGGGGTACTGAGACATGGCGAGGAAGAATGCTTGGAGGGCGGAAAATGACTATGAACACGACTCAGCGTTTGCACATGCGCTGGCCCGAGAAAGGGCGGCACGCATATTTACCGTGTCTGCTCCGGCTGCAAATGAGAGCCGTCCGATCAGGGGCAGAACGAAGAAACAGGTAGACAGGCTTACCTTCGTAGCTCACAAGTCCTATACCCTTCGCCATTTCTTCGTGTTCGTCCTCGGGCACGTCGGTTCTTCCAGCCGCCGCCAGCGTTTTCGCAAGAATAGAATCGGACCCGTCGCCGCGAGCCTTCCCTAGCCGTTAGCACGACCTTTCATTCATGCAGCAGCGAAGAGCTACGGACCATAGCGTCCTTTGCATGTGCAAAGGGTACATCCTTCACATCCTCAACTGCAGCTCGCCAGCGCTCGAAGTCGGCCTGCCACGCGAAACCCGGAATCCACTTGGGAACGTGTTTCAGGAAGGGGAACACCTCGAAGATGTACTTGCCGGGGGTGAGCCCCTGTGAGATGCCATGCGCTGAGAGATGAAAGGTCGCTACATATTCCTCGTGGTCTTCTGTGAGGCCGATGCCGTACACCACCTTCAAGACTGTTGCAAGGAACGTGCTGCCAGCATCAATGCACTTCAGCTGAGCACCCAAAACATCCGCGGGAGAGCGAACACTCACTAACGAATGTGGTCCCTGAGTTGGAAAGGACTCTCCACAAGCCGCGCAAGGAACTGGTGCGCCGCGGCACGCGTGATGGGCTTATATTGCTCTACGGCGCGAGGAGTGAAGTGCTGCCAAAAGTAACGCTTGTATCGTCTCCATTGCTGACCGTAGGGCATCAAGGAGAAGTTGGTGCCTTGTGCGAGCCTGTTCATCATTTGCGATCAGCAACGCATCGTCGACCTCGATGCTATTAATGAAGACATGGGGCTCACATTTCAATCGCTGGAGTCTGCGGTCTGTCGGACGTGTTGGATGCACGTTTCTCGAAGAACTCGTTGATGATCTCCGAACTACCCAGGACAATGGTCGACTGCTCTAGGGTGCGGAAGTGGATAATGTCTCCTATTGAAGGACTCAGGATAGTTACTATCCATATGAGGTTGTTCGGACTCACCGTATTGAGTTGCAAGGTCCCGGAAAGCGAGCCATGCCTTGTCTTTCGGCGTGTTGAAAAGGTTCCCGACTAAAGGCAGAGGAGGTGGACCGGGGGGCAAAGGTCGCCCGAGAGACCGTGCACGCCATCTTGTCAGTGAGCGTACATATAGCACGCACAGGAGTATAAGGATGAAGGGAACCGTGAGGCGTATATCCGTACTGAAATCCATATGAGTGAAGGGGGGAAGCGGACGTGGTCCTTCAAGGGAAGCTCGGTTCATATGATATAGACCGCCCCCCCCTCAAAAAAAAAAACAGCTTTCCCAAGGCAATGCAACGTGAGATTGCTAGGACACGACCCGAGTGGGCATGGGATACTCGTGCCTTCATACGGCCTCGCCGAACCGATTGGAATCTAGCGGGTGCACTGCGATAGAACATCTTGTGTTAGATAATGCGGGCTTAGAAAGGGTCGATTATCATACATGGATTGGTTGCGAAAGAAAGAAAGTGTACCCACAACTTAATGGAGAACCGCATTCTGGGTGTAAGACCCAACGATGAGACAGCTTATACCAGCAATTGGACCTACGAGCCATAATATCAGCACGACTCCGCGCGAAGACAGTTACTTGACTGAAAGAAACATCCTACGAACGAACTCACCTGTATCCCACAGACTGTCATGAGGTCTCTCGCCGATCAGAGTCATCGTGTGGCGGTGGCGCATGCAGGGCCGTAAGGACGTCAAACTCTCTCCGAGTGAATACCAGACTTCAATTTTTGGGGATATCTAGAAGCGTGTGTGGAGTCAGTTGACACGACCTGAGAGATTCAAGTCCACAGCATTTCTAAAACGTCGAAGCAAAAGATACCAGCTTTTCCGCTTACGCTATCATGAGGTAAGATTGAATGGTCTGGAATCTTTCCAGAGCAATGTCTGTCTCATACAATGCGAGAAGTAATGGTGTAATTTTGAGTAGCAGATGTCTTGAGAGTCCAACAGCCTCGGAGGAAACCATTGGCTGACGTCGCAGCTTGCTAAACGCAATGGTAAGCTTCTATTGCCACTGTATCGGTGAAATATGATACCTGCATGCCAAGCACACGACGCCACCGAGTATCTTTGCATCCGACTCCGGCCAATAGGGACCCCTGTTCCCGAGGCTCAATAGAAACGCCGCACGAACGACTCCGAGTCGGAGCGATACAACCCTGATGATAGGGAAAGCATGAGTGGGATTCTGCGGCCATTGAATGAGTAGTCATAAGCATGATTGGTAAGGAGAGGAGGCTAGGCCAGTGAGAGAATGCTTGCAGGCCAGGCCTGCCGCTAGTGAAGTTCAAGTTGGCGTAGCGGCCGGTTGGCGTGAAAGGTCTGGCGCGTTGGCGCCCAATGGGATGGTGTGATGGGCGGTTACTTGGGTCACGGCGCTAGTCACGTTCTCTGGACGTCATCCGCCCAGATCCCGGTCACGGCCGGGTCCTTCGGTTTCGAGTCTGCCTTTTCGGTGATCCCTCCCGTCGCTCATCCGTACAGTACCTCTCTGCTGCAGTATGTCGCAATGAAATATGAGACAGAATAAGTACTTACAGGATGTTACTAGAAGGACGCCTTGAACACGGCACTGTTGTGCTGCGGCCGTCACGGTACGCGGGCCTGGCCCTATCGTCGTCGCCTGTGGTTACAGATGACTCCGCGGATGGAGAATGGACTACCTTACACGAAGACCACTTCCAGTCGGTACGACGTGGTAAGCCTGCTTCCATCCCCTCTTGCTTGGCTTCTCATCGGATGCCTGCCGTCCAGTTCTCGGCCCGCGTTTATGACGCCATACTCGACGCTACGCTCACCCATCCCGCCCCAGCCTTATGCTCGCGTCACCTTTAGGTCCCAACCCAATCATTTCCAACATCCCTCTGAGCCATGGCGACGGCGCTCTTCGCCTTACAGCTTATTGTCGCTGGGGCGATAGTCTTCCATCTAGCGTCTCTCGCACGATGGCGAGCTCACACTCGCGGACGTCCTCTTCCCCCAGGACCGAGACGGATGCCCATCGTTGGCAGCCTGTTCAGCAGGCCTCGATCCAGATAGTGGCTCGGGTACCGAGATCTCAGCCGTAAGCTAGGCAAGCAGGATAATGCTTGCATCTGGGCCCGAGCACTGACCAGGCTCGTTGAAGGGGATATCGTTTATCTTCAAGTATTGGGACAATCCATCGCGATCCTTGAGAGTTCTGAGGCGATTGTCGAATATCTCGACAGGCGATCCGCAACCGCATCCGACCGCGTACGGCCTCCGATGATAGAATTGTGAGTCCTCGAGAGATGCGCGCTGGTGCGATTCCTCCGGGTGACATGTTATGCGTACAGGACTTTGAACGTGGGTTTCATGCCCTACGGACAATGGTGGCACCGTCACTGATGCGCCTTCTGGCAGCACTTCCACCCAGACGCGGCCACACAATACCCACCAATTCAGGCATCCAGTACTCATGTCTTCCTCGAGGCCCTCGGGCCTCCTCGAACATCCCCAGCGTCTGAGGGAGCTTATCCGCTTGGGAGTCCACTGTTTACTCGCCCCTCCGTCTACTCAGCTTACTGGGAGAACAGTAATCTTGTCCCCGCGTCCCCTTATGCCCTGCTTGTTCTTGATCCAGATTCTGTCCCGGACGCTACTTCGCGGGGGCTACGCTGTTCATCAGCGTCGCTTGTGCACTGCACGCCTTCGACATCGGGCCACCTCTCGGAGAGAGCGCCCGTTGGAGATTCAATGTTCCCATTGGGGCACCCTGATTTCGTGCGTGGCCTCCTGGCCGTCGCGGCGAAGAATTGTTGGCGAGTACTATACTGCAGCTTTCCCGAGGACTGTCGTTGCACCGTCAAGGCCAGATCTCCGAAGGCTGAGGCGTTGATACGCTCGTACGCGGCGAAAGCGCGCTCCCGGTCGGCGAGGGACTAATCCGGCCTCAGCACTGATTAGGACTGATCGTGCTGGTAAGTCTCTGTAAATCCGTGATGGTTATGCAAGTAGAAGACTGGATGATTGTCTGCCGTGTTAGCGACGCGTCGTATCATACATATATACAAATCTGCACAGCGTTCCGGGCGGGCTGGACGGCAAAGACATTTGTGAATTGTGCTTACCAGGAACAGCCGGCGGTCCGCCTGGGCCGATCAACCAGTCATCAAATTCATGCGCAGTTGCCAACGCCAGTGCGCACCATCGCCTTCACCGTCTTCCTGTCCGAGGTTTCCCCAGCCCTCAAAGGCGTTAAATTTTGGAAAAACGTTGGCATGCATACCATCGAGGTGGGAACAAGGAGGCAATGGTACGTTCGGCGCGAGGATGTGGTGTCGATGACGCCTTATGGCGCTAGAATCCATGATATCCTGGGCTCAGGGTGTCACCGATAACTTAGGTAACTCGAATGCGCGTACCCGCAACATACCCGGCCCTTTGAGCTTCGATTGGATCAGCTGCGTGTGGTAATCGCCCGTGTCTGGACTCGTAAGGTACCTCTGCGAAGGTGGGATTGCTGTGGGATTACGTGGGATGACGATGGGTACTGCATCCGATCCCGCGAACCAACCTCTCGATCGGGCCCCCGCCAAGTGGGTGGGCTTACGACGCGCCGCGGCTGGGATGGGGGCCAGTGGGTTTGCTGGTACCTGAACTAGCTGGCTTCAGTAACTAATCAAGGAGGCGGCGCAGCAGGCGTCTCGTAACAGCATGACCAAACGTGGAGGGGTGTCAGCGTGAAGGGCGCCGGATGTAAACGCGCCTTCTTGACAGGTTGAATAGAGACGATCGCTCGTGCTGGCATTACTTACTGAGCATGTGTTTCTCGGACCATCGCTAGAGACCCTGCAAGATGCGCTGGGGTGCGCTAGGGTGCACTGGTTACAGTTGACTAAATGTGAACGGAAGTACGGCCGCCGAAGATGAACATTGAGGACAGCGATGACGTACAATAGAGCACAGTCACCGGCGCCGCGTCGTCGTGCTCGATAAATGGACCAAGTTCAGATCCAGTTACTTAGCGCTAGTTGAGCAGCCCAAGGCGCCTGCGGCGGATTTTGTCCACTGAGATCATCCAGTACTGGAAAAATGAACGAAACCCTGGCCGCAGTGTCAATGCTCAGGCTGAATGTTCTCCGAGCGTTCGCGATCAGTGTTGGGAGCGGCGTCGGAACCGGCGGTCGGGAGACCACTTGTGAAGGGACTCACTCAAAGGGCCTACTATAACGATGTACCTCTCTCGCGTGGTCCACCTCTACCGCTATCATATATGCCTTGTTTGGTCCGGAGGCGAGAAAACTTGGGTGTCGTTCAAGGCCTGTGATACTCCGAGGAGCTGAGACCTGGGACACATTCAGTTGAGCCAAGCTTGGGGAGCGGATACAGTAACGTACTAGATCTATGCCACAATTAAGATGATCTTGCTCTGTAATTACCCTTGGGCCCTCTCCGTGTCGGTCGGGGTCGGCAACCAGTCAATGTGAATTGCAAGGTTTCCTCGCTCAACTATTGGACTGGCCTGAGTCTGGCCGGTGTTCAAGTTGCCACCTTCCTATCTCTTCGCGCTAGACCTGATGTGAGTCTTCAGTATTACATGAGTAAACCACCCAGTGTTGAGCTGCAAGCTCTCAGTGCAGTCACTTGCCTTGGTAGAGCCGCCATAGCGGACGACCCGGGGAAAACCCCTGGCCGCGTGCTAGAGGCAGCTTGGCAACTTCATTGCGTGGACCCTCCGAGTTCCACGTTTACATGAACTGTTGCCAAAACCGCCGCCGTCCCTCGGGCGGTCGAGAAGTAACCATCATGACTGTTATTTCCGGAGTCGGCCAACGGATGGTGGCGTGTAAAATTTGAATCGCCGATGACAACATCGTCGGCGTCTGGACGGGCCGCCGCAGCAACGGAGCGCTGAACATCCGTTCTTCGTTCCTCATTCCTTCTTACCGCTCACCAGCTTCCCCAGACGAGTGCCCCAGGACTGTTCGTAAGGCTCATGTGCGCTATGAAGTATGTTCCATGAATCACGAGAGCAGGCGGTCGTTCAAAGACTGACAGCAACCCCTACCATCGACTACACGTAAGTCGATTCACGGCATACACAACGACTAAGCGGGCACCGATTCATCGCCACCCCACACAGTCGCTCAAGGTACGCAAGCAAATTGCGTAAGGTGATCGCTCCTTCGCCTCGGAATCTAGATACACCACCGCGCTTCGGCCACCATGACGCGTCAGCAAGCGGAACCGGGTACAGTACTAGCATGGATCCCGAATCTCCTTCCGGCGGCTCAAAGATACTGGCTCTCGGGCGACAACAACATATAATACCCATTGCACTCCACGATGTGTCTAGCTTGCCCCATTTCGCCCTCCCCCTACCTCCATGGCCTCTACCCAAGCTCACCCCGATCCCTCTCAGCTAGAGGCGATGGAGGACCATGACCATGTCCCCGAACTGCCCTCCCCTACCGATATAGCCCACCATAATCTTTCTCATCCCCATTCTCCCTCCGCCGACGTCGATTCGGCTTCTGAGCGCCACAACATCATACCCCTCACGAGGCAACCTTCCTCTGGTTCGCATGTCGACATTGGCCGCTTCGATCCAGAGGGCGTCGACCAGCTCCGTCGGTCTCTTTCTCGCCAATCACACAACAGCACCCCACTTCCTTTCGACCTCTCCCCGCTGAGAGAAGTAGAGAGGCAGAGCGCGAACTCCGTCTCGACCGAAGTCACGCTTGCTTCGCCCGACGCGCCGTTCGACTTCGGGAAGACGCTTCGCAATGTCGTCAAGAAGTGAGTCCATTTATCTCCTTGTGTGCTGCACAAAGTGTGCTGACCCCTCTATTTCCTGTTGTGCGACGTATTCCAACGTAACCGATCGTCTACTTTCCCAGGCTTGACGAGTCCGACATCAAGCGGAGGGAGCTTGGAGTCGCATTCCGCGACCTCCGGGTCGTTGGTGTCGGCGCGTCGGCGTCCTACCAGCCCACGTTTGGTTCGACCGTCAACCCGCTGAACGCCCTCCGGGGTCTCCGAGACGCTTTACGTCCGGCGACAAGAGATATTCTCACCGGCTTTGAGGGCGTTGTACGACCAGGAGAGATGATGCGTGAGTGTTTTTTTTTTACTCAGCGCGGGGGCGGATGATACGTCGGACGACATATGTCGCAGCGGCGCAGCTGGATATTGTGTTTCGCTGCGGTGATGGCGACTAGTTGAACGCTTAGGAATTTCCGTCGGCGCTACGATTTCACATGGGCTAACTTCCGTTTTCGCCGGACAGTGGTTCTCGGGCGCCCAGGCTCAGGGTGCAGCACGCTTCTCAAGACCCTCGCGAACGAGCGCGGGGAGTTCCATTCGGTCCACGGAAACGTGTGGTACGACGCCCTCACCCCGGAAGACGTCGAGAAACGGTATCGCGGAGACTTGCAATACTGCCCGGAGGATGACGTGCACTTCCCGACGCTCACCGTCGACCAGACGCTCCGCTTTGCTGCGAAGACCCGTGCGCCGCGGACCCGTTTGGACGAGGAATCTCGCGAGCAGTACATCTCTAACGTTGTTGACGTCGTCGAGACCGTGTTTGGTCTTCGCCATGTCAAGAACACGCTTGTTGGCGACGCGTCCATCCGTGGCGTCTCTGGCGGCGAGAAGAAGCGCGTCTCTATCAGCGAGGCGTTGGTCGCCCGCTCCCTGCTCAACTCCTGGGATAATTCTACCCGTGGCCTCGAGTGCGTGCTGTGCTGCCCCCCTTCTGGTTGCATTTCTGACTGTTATAATGTAGTGCGTCGACCGCGCTTGAATTTGTACAAGCGCTCCGGATCGCCACCGACATCGCACGGCAGTCGACCATCGTTGCGATCTACCAGGCTGGCGAGCAGCTCTACGAGCACTTCGACAAAGTGTGCGTGATCTATGAGGGTCGCCAGGTGTACATGGGCCCTGCCAACAAGGCGCGCCAATACTTCATCGACATGGGTTACGAACCCGCGAACCGTCAAACGACCGCCGACTTCCTCGTCGCTGGTGAGTGGCATTTACACACCTATTCGGCACTATCCGCTCACAATCTGCACAGTCACCGATCCCAACGGCCGCATCGTCCGGCAAGGTTACGAGCAACGCGTCCCCCGCACCGCCGCCGAGTTCGCCGACTACTTCCGGAAGTCGGAGTTCGCGCGCCTCACCAGCTCAGACGTTGACGCATATCGCGCCGAGTTCGTCGAGAAGCCCGAGCGAGTCGCGGACTACAAGTCTAGCGTCAAGCTCGAGCGCGCGCGGCACACGCGCTCTACAAGCCCCTACATTGTCTCGATCCCGATGCAGGCCCGCGCGCTCATGCTCCGCCGCCTTCAGGTCATCCGCGGGGGGTTGGCCGCACAGATTATCCAGCTCGCCTCATTCGTCCTCCAGGCAATCATCATCGGCACGGTGTTTTTGAGACTAGATGACACAACGGTCACGTTCTTCTCGCGCGGAGGAGTGCTGTTCTTCGCGCTGCTCTTCGCGGCCCTCTCGACGATGGCGGAGATCCCTGCGCTGTTCGCGCAGAGGCCGATTGTCCATAGGCAGTCGCGCGCGGCGATGTACCACCCGTTCGTCGAGGGCCTTGCCCTTACGCTCGTCGACATCCCGATCACCCTCGTCACGATGATCGTGTTCGCGATCGTCCTCTATTTCCTGGTTGGTCTTCGCCAGGCGGCGGATAGATTCTTGTGAGTTTTTCTTTGGTTTTTTGCTTGGACTATTGAAATTGACATGGATGCTATAGTATCTTCCTGCTTTTCGTGTTTTCGATGACGATCACGATGAAAGCCTGGTTCCGGATGCTTGCCGCCGCTTTCAAGAGCCCCGCGCCGGCCACCGCTATCGCGGGTCTCAGCACTATGGTTCTGGTGCTCTACACTGGCTACACCTTGCCCCAGCCCTACATGATCGGCGCACTGAAGTGGATCACTTGGATTAACGTCAGTAGTCATTGCCTGCTGTAAGAGGCGTTGACGCTCGCCGCTGACATGATCTCACCCAGCCTCTCCGCTATGGATTCGAAGCACTGGTCGTGAACGAGTTCCATGGTCTCGAGTCAGGTTGCTCCAACCTCGTCCCTGAGGGTCCGGCGTACGCGAACGTCTCTCTCGCGAACCAGGTCTGCACAACGGTCGGCTCGGTGCCCGGCTCCTCCACCGTCCTCGGCGACCTGTACATCTCAGCATCGTACACCTACACCTACAGCCACCTATGGCGGAACTTCGGCGTCGTCTGTGCTTTCGGTCTTGGCTTCATCGCTATCCTGCTTGTCCTCTACGAGATCAACCAAACGCTTGCGGGACAGACTACCGTCATGCTCTTCAAGCGCGGCTCCAAGTCGGACGCCGTCAACGCGGCCCAGAAGGACGCTTCGTCGGACGAAGAAAAGGGTCACGGCACAACCACCGGCAGTGGCGCGGCCGTCTCGAAGGAGAATGGCATGGACGTCAGCGAGTTGAGGGCGGCGGCGCCCGAGGTCCACGACACCTTCTCGTTCCACCATCTCAACTACTCCGTCCCCGTCGGCGGTGGTAACATGAGGCAGCTTTTGGACGACGTCTCTGGCTACGCGCCACCCGGCAAGCTCACCGCGCTCATGGGCGAGTCTGGCGCTGGCAAGACGACGCTACTCAACGTCCTCGCCGAGCGGACCACTGGCGGCGTTGTCTCGGGCAACCGGTACATGAACGGCCATCCCCTCCCCGCGGACTTCCAGGCGCATACCGGCTACTGTCAGCAGATGGACACCCACTTACCGACCGCCACCGTGCGCGAGGCGCTGCTGTTCTCCGCTGAACTCCGCCAACCCCCCGAGGTCTCGCTCGAGGAGAAGAAGGCCTATGTCGAGAAGGTCCTTGTGATGTGCGGACTGAAGGCATACGCTGACGCCGTCGTCGGTTCCCTTGGAGTCGAGCACCGCAAGCGCACTACCATCGCCGTCGAGCTCGTCGCGAAGCCGTCCCTCATCTTCCTTGACGAGCCCACCTCCGGTCTTGACTCACAGAGCGCATGGGCGATCACGAGCTTCCTCCGCGACCTCGCGGACAGCGGTCAGGCGATCATCTGCACTATCCATCAGCCGTCCGCGGAGCTCTTCCAGGTATTCGACCGCCTCCTGCTTCTCCGCAAGGGCGGCCAAACGGTCTATTTCGGCGACATCGGTCCACGGTCGGCGACGATGATCGAGTACTTCGAGCGTAACGGCGCGCGCAAGTGCACTGACACGGAGAACCCTGCGGAGTACATCCTCGAGGCTATCGGTGCTGGAGCGACTGCGACTACGGACACTGACTGGTATGCGGCATGGCGCAACTCCCCAGAGGCCGAAGGCGTGCAAGCGGAGCTCGAGCGCATCCACTCGGAGGGCCTGAAGAAGCCACCTGTCCAGGCACGCATGAAGAGGACGTTCCCGACGACATGGTTCTACCAGCTGGTGCTCCTGCTCAGGCGCAACGCGCAGTCGTACTGGCGCGACCCCGTGTACATCGTCGCGAAGCTCGCGCTCAACATCGCCGCTGCGCTGCTCATCGGCTTCACGTTCTTCAAGGCGAAGCTGACGATCCAGGGCACGCAGAACCACCTCTTCGCAGTGTTCATGTCGCTCATCATCTCCGTCCCTCTCTCGAACCAGCTCCAGGTGCCATTCATTGCCATCCGCAACATCTACGAGGTGCGCGAACGCCACAGCCGGATGTACAGCTGGACCGCGCTCGTCACGTCCCAGATCCTCGTCGAGATCCCGTGGAACATCCTCGGCTCGTCGTTGTACTTCCTCTGTTGGTTCTGGACCGTCGGCTTCCCCACCGAGCGCGCGGGGTACACCTACCTCACCATGGGCGTGTTCTACCCCCTGTACTATACCACGGTCGGGCAGGCCGTCGCTGCTATGTCGCCCAACGCCGAAATTGCCGCGCTCCTTTTCTCCTTCCTGTTCTCATTCGTTCTTACCTTGTGCGTACTCTTTCTTTATCCGCTCTTCAAGCGAATTTTGATGCTGACCGACCCCACGACAGTAACGGCATTATGCAGCCCTTCAACTTGCTCGGGTGGTGGAAGTGGATGTACCGCGTCTCCCCGTACACATACCTCGTCGAGGGCCTCCTCGGCAACGCGCTCGGCCGCCTGCCCATTACCTGCTCTTCCGTCGAGCTCGTGCCGATCACCCCGCCGACAGGGCAGACGTGCGCACAGTACATGGGCCCGTATATCGCCCAGGTCGGCGGGTATCTCGCGGACCCGAACGCGACGGACACGTGCAGGTTTTGTCAGTACCAGACCACAGACGGGTTCCTGCAGAACAGCTTCAACATCTTCTACTCGAACCACTGGCGCGACCTCGGGATCTTCGCGGCGTTCATCGCCATCAACGTGAGTACTCTTCTAACCTCTTGCCGTTGAAGAAGAGGTAGCTGACGGCACGGTCGCAGGTCTGCTTCATCTACTCGTTCACCTACATCTTCCGGGTGAGGAAAGGTGACTTCTTGATGGCACCTTTCCGCCGCTTGAGGAGGTCCAAGTAGATCCTCTTCCACGATGCTCCTGCAAACGCCTAATGCCTTGAGGCCACTGTCCATAAGATATCTGGGACTTGATTTGATAGATTTGCATATCCTTACGACTCACGATCGTTCGCATTCACATAGAATAGCATAGAATACGTACCTAACCTGGCGTACTTCGCTCTTGGATAGAATGGGCCAATTGACGCGCCATCTTGTATCACCACCAACGTTTCTTATCATACCGTCAAGCAGCTGTACTTCTACTCAGTTAATACATCGTCCTTTGAAACTTTCTGCTTTTAAGCGCCCTTGAATACTTCAAACCGGCCCCACGGAAATTCCTTCAGACGACCTTAATGGCCGTCCAGAACGCGGCGTGGTACACATAGCCAAGCATGCTCTGGGTATTGTTCGTGTACGTCGTGTCGATCGTCCGCTCGTTCTGGACCGGAGGGCAACAGTCAGCACGGCATTACAAACGCGGTGTCGGTCCGAATGACGGACGAGAGATGATGACGAATAGGGGTAGGAGGCCGCTACGCGAGTGCGACACGTACGGATATCTCGAAACCTATCTTACGAGCGAGGGCCTTGACCTCATTGAGGGTGAGCTCGACAGAGGGGTCGTTCGTCGTGTTGCCCTCCCAATGCCAAAGGAGCGGACCTGTGGGAGGAGATAACGTCGGCGTTCAAGTCCCACTCTTCGCCGACACCGACACCTAAGTTGGGGAGCCGGGTAGGACGCACCTAAGTTGATCCATACGCCCCCCGGTGCCAGGATTCGGTGGATGATGCGGAGGTAGTTGACGATGTTCTTGGCCTGTGGGGGGGTGAGCCTAGGTAAGCGAGGAGAATAAAAATGGATACGTGCAGTATCAATGAAGAAGCAAGTCAAGACGGCATCCCATTGGCCTGCTGAGGGATCATCCTCAAGCGAGTCTAAGCCGCCATAAATCTCTTCGAAGTCGCCTAGCGATGGTCGTCAGCATAGACCGGCTGCTCAGAGATGCTCCCCTACCCGCAACTAAGGAGAAATCAGCACCCTCAGGGAGGGATGACGGCAAGACGTCGGGGATGGAGATGGGCCGTAAGAGAGCATCATTGTTCGGGTTGTTCGAGTAAGAGTGTATGTATGGGTAGATCGTATGCTTGTTGATCTCGTCGGTCCTTTGTGGCGGAGGGGATCAGAGACGAATCCATCGACCAGAGGTTGGCGATACGGTGGCTACCTGTTCAACATATAAAAAGAGGCAAGGAGCATGTAGTGCGAGAACTCGTTTCCCTGGCAAGCAAAACCTGTCCACAAAGGTCAGCAAGCCTCGCTCCAACAACGCAAAGGATGAATGCTACTCGAGTCCACTGAACGCAACTAACCGAGACTAGCAACATCCCAAGCTAATCGCCCAAGACCCGCGCCAGGTACAAGCACTCGGAAATTTCTCCTAGACCGTTCAAACTTCAGCATCAGAAGATGCAAGATAAGAATTTTTAAGCTTCAGGATCCTACCTCTCTTCTTGCGGGATGTCAGAGAAGTGCTGGATGAGGGCTTCCTTCATCGGCTCATAACAGACATCGCGTTCGGCTTTCCCCTGAGAAACAAGAAGTCAATTATTGCATGCTCCCACACCAAAACAGGCTGGCTAATCGAACCTCAATGCTCCAATCCCGGACAAGCTGCTTGAGCGTACTTCGCAGTTTGTCCATATCGTGTTCGGTAGGCCGATACTTCCGCTGTGACCCTTGCCCGCCATGCAGATCGGCAACACTCGGGGCATCGTGATTGTGCGAATGTGAATGAGAGTGAGCCCCGTGTGGATGAATAGGAGAATGACTATGGGTGTTGGCTGACAAGAGCTTAAGCGTCATGCTTTGCCCTGATAAAATTGAACATACGGGGAGCAGAGCTCGATCCCTCGCCCCGATTGTCGTCCAAGTCCTCCTGGTCGTTCCCCTTTAGTTTAGGATCGTCATCATCGTCATCCGCATCTAGTCCACTGAAGATCTCTGGACTTGCGATGACGTGGTTCAAGAACTCGGCGTTCACGAAAATTGCGTGGTCGACGGCTGAGATCCTATCCGTGTACCCCAGTGACTGCAGAAGTTCCCTGTCAGCCAGAGGAAGGGTATGAAAATCCTTTCTCCGTCGATTGTTTGCGTTTATCTAACAGAAGAACCGAATCGGGTTCAGGTCTCAAATTGATCCCACATCGAGAAAAGAAATGGGCGAAGATCACTCACAGCGTAGGGGGCATACTGCTGGAATGTCGAGATGACGTTCGCGAAGTGGCTTTGCTCTTCTTCGATCTGTTCTTCTGTGAATGGCATGCTTGGTGCTTGGGAGATGGTTAAACCACCCGTGCGACTCGGCCTTGTTCAACCTCGCAGGCTCGTCCTCCGAGTTAGCGCCACCGCACGCGCGGAGATCATGGTCTTTGCCCAACTTGGCAAATCCATCCACTCGCGACTTTGACTCACCATCCGTTCGCACAGATTTCCACGACCATACGCGACGAGACATGACCGGCGAGCACATTGAAAACAGAGTCGACTCAGAGGAATAATAAAGCGAAAACGTCCCAGCTTCACGGCGACGTACAGCCGCCCGTCAAGTAGGAGCTTGCAATGATACTAAGGGTATAGACAATAGAAGAAAAAGCAGGCTATATCATTTCATGATCTACACATGCATCATGCAAAGGCAGCCTCAGCAGCGTTCATCGGTGTGAACCCATAGTCCTCCCCTTTCACAAACGACCGCGTACATTGCGCCATCGTTACGGACCTAAGCCAGTACACGTCAGCTCCCCCGCATACACCAGAACATAAAGATAATTGATGACACTCACGCTCGTGAGATGGGGTCGGTCTGGTAGAAGTTCTCGATGGGCTTCTTCAGGGGTTCGCCAGTGACCTTCGCGTTGGCAGTGCGAGCAGCGAGGGCCTTCAGGCCAGCGAGGGCGACGTCGACGGACGTGGACTCGGTGGTGTCGTAGCGGACGAGCGATGGTGAGATCTCCCACATGCGATCCCGTAGGCTGAGCACGTCGTCGTAGGGCAAGGGCTCGCCGGCAACCTCGGACAACGCACTGCATACAGTCAGATACGGGGGGGGGGGTGCGCGTGGATGGAATGGGACGTACCGGATGATCTTCCAGTCTTCGCGGGAGGCACCAGGAGGGGGGACGGCAGCGCGGCCGACCTGAGAACGGCCCTCAGTGTTCACCCATGTCACGCCCTTCTCCGTGTACGCAGAGCCAGGGAGGACGACGTCCGCGAACTGAGCACCGAGGTCACCATGGTGGCCCTGGTATACGACAAACGCATCCTCGGGGATCTCCTTCGGGTTGACGTCATCAGCGTTCAGGAGGTAGATGAACTTCGCCTTCGTCGCCGATGCCTTCTTCGAAGGAACGAAGCCGATGTCGTAGGCGGCGGAGCGGGAGGCAGCCTACACAACACAACCGTCAACACTGCACACAACCTCATCCACACAACGTGAAAACACCCACACGCTGCAGGACGCTGAAGCCGTTCCACTCTGGGGTGACAAGCCTCTGCTTGTTGGAGTCGACGAACTTGGCCAGCGCGTTGTAGATCGCGCCGCCATCCGCGTGCTCGACGAGCGAGCTGCCGACGATGATCAGCGGGCGCTTCGCCGCCTGGAACTTCTTCGCGAACTCGCCCTTGCCCGCAACGAATTCCGCGACAGCTGCGGCATTGCTGCCGAGGTAGTCGTACCCGTACGTGGTGTCCACGCGCTCGCCGATCAGGCCCACCTCGAGCGTGGTGTGTAGCCAGCTCTTGCGGATACGCGAGTTCAGGACGGCCGCCTCGTGTCGTGGGTTGGTGCCAACAAGGAGGATCGCGTCAGCCTGTTCGACGCCGGGGATTGTCGAGTTGAAGAGGTAATTGGAGCGCACGTCGACAGCATGGACGGGCGAGGCGTGGCCGTTAACCCCGTCGAGAGCGGTGTTGTCAGAGCCTAGGCGGTTGATGAAATCCTTGAGGGCAACAAGCGACTCGGTGTCCGCGAAGTCGCCAGCAATGGCCTTGATCTCGTCACCTTTGGCACCGGTCTTCTTGAGACCCTCGGCGACGGCGGTCAATGCGTCCTCCCATGAGGCGGTCACGAACCGGTCGCCCTGCTTCACAAGGGGGACGGTCAACCGCTGGAAGCGGAGACCATCGTAGGCATACCGGGTCTTGTCGCTGATCCACTCCTCGTTGACGTCGTCGTTCGGACGCGGCTGGACACGCATCACGACGACGCCACGGGAGTCAACGCGAATATTTGAGCCAACAGCGTCCATGACATCGACGGAGTCGGTCGTCTTGAGTTCCCAGGAGCGCGCCTGGTAAGCATAGGGTTTACTTGTGAGCGCACCGACAGGGCAGAGGTCGACCACGTTGCCAGATAATTCCGAGTTCATCGTCTTCGCCACGTACGTGCCGATCTGCATGTCGTTACCACGCCCAGTCGTGCCGAACTCCTCTACGCCAGCAACCTCATTGGCGAACCGGACACACCGTGTGCACTGGATACAACGGTTCATCGAAGTCTTGACGAGAGGACCGAGGTCCTTATCCTCAACCGCGCGCTTGCCAGCAATCTCGTGGAATCGTGTCCGGTCCGCACCGTATCGCATAGACTGGTCTTGAAGGTCGCATTCACCACCCTGGTCGCAGATGGGGCAGTCTAGAGGATGGTTTGATAGCAGGAACTCCATGACGCCTTCACTATCTGGCGATGAGTGGACCCGCACCGGACTAAGGTGACAACAAACGCACCGAGCTTCATGGACTAATGGGGTGTTCGTCCACACCTTCGCACCAGGCATGGCAGGCATGGCGCTGCGGCCCGGTCAGACATGAGCATGAGCTGCTTCTGGGGTACGAAGATCGGAGTGCTCACCAGGAGGCCACGGGTTTTGGTGATCGTTCTACTTCGACCAAACACATACTGAACACGAGCATCAGCCCCTCCAAGGTCCTGCACACCAATTCCTACAAACGCACCGGCAGTTACCCGCAATAGCCAAACGATCATGGTAACAAAATCTTAACGGACGTCAGCGAAGCATGCATACAGGCTGATATAATCTGTCCACACCTTGGTATTGTCGCTCCAGCAGCCTCGCAAGCCTGAATCAACGCTGAGCCTACAGGCCCCGAGTCTCAGCACGGAACATGAGAAGGCTAGGTCATATGCGCAAACGCACCTTGCGGGACGGTCACCTCCTTCCCGTCAACAGTAAGGGTGATATCGGCCTGCCGTGCTGACGAGGAAGCAAACGTCCGACGGCCAGCTGAACGAGGTCCACATAGCGGTCGCTCAACCCCAAGACCGGCGGAGACATATGAGGCGAAAGTCGTACCTGGGCGTGTCGACGACTGGGTTGCAGCGACCTTGGCGAGCACACCCGCCGACGAGGGCCGGGAAGCCGACGACACAAGCCGGAGCATGGCTTTACGCCGGAGAGTGTGTGGGGATAGTCAGTGGAGAAGGCGCACGTCGGCGGAGTGCTCACGACGAGGAAAGAGTTCAAGACGACGCGCTCGTCGCCCAACTCGATGACCAGACTCCGGCTTTCGCCGAGCGAAACGTCCACCCCCTCATTGGTCACCATAATTTGGCATTTTCTGATTGGTTCGGGGTACCTCCGGGCCGGCCGTCATTAACCCGCTACCGCCGCTTCATGCGACGCCAGTCGAGGCGGGTGTGCACCTCGAGACGACCATTACGAGCACAACGATGTCCGAGGCATGGGCTGAATGTTAGAAAGGTAAGTAATGCTCATATGGGCCCTATGATACACTGCTGTTAATACAACATGTCCGCAAAACAAGCCAAGCGAGAGAGCAACAAAGAAAAGCAGTGGCAACAAAGACCCAGAGTCCGACTACTAGATGTACCATAACTACTTCCAGCGCACCGCGTCCTCGAGACTACGGCACGTACACCACCATCAACACGTTCACGACCAACTTTTCCATGTCTCCCACCGGCGACACGAACGGCACCTTCTCCCGCGCGATCACGCCCGGGAACGTAATCTGGTCGGACAGTACGCGGATGTCGGTGTCCGTGATGGGGATCGCGCCGCTCTTCACGACCTTCGCGCGCAGACCGTCCACCTCCTCTTCTCCGGGCTCGGAAGCGGAGGAGCTGAAGGGACCCCTACGTGAGCCGGCACTCGAGAGGGACCCGCGCCCAATGGATGCTGTCGGGCTGTCGAGGCTCTCGTTGACGATCTCGACCACTTGGTCGACGGGCCAGATGTACCCGCCGGCTGCCCAGCGGAGCTCAGGCGAGAGCTGGTACAGCTTCAACGCGTGGTAGAGTATTGAATCGCCGCCCTTGAGCTAGAAGCAATCGTAAGTCTCTTCTACATCCATCACGCACTAGCGAAAACACGAGGACTCACGTTGGGCACCAGCGACTCGGCAACCACCTCCCCAGGGTTCACCCCGTACTCTCCCGTCAAGTAGAACGCGATGCTCCTTCTCCTCGACATATTCAGCACCGGCGACAGGTGGTCAAGGAAAGCGTCGCTCGGGCTGATGAGCGGGCTCGGCTGGATTCCCGCAGGCCCGAACGAATGCACCTGCACCGCATACGAGATAGTCACCCTGCACCCGCTCCGCACCGTCTGGATCTCGTACTCGCAGTCCGACATGAACGCTGTCCACTCCAGGTCCCCTGGCCTTCCTCCGCGCCCGTGAAAGCGCTCCTCGAGCCCGTCCGTGCCGCGCACGACAAGCACCCCGCCCTTGAACTTCACCGGGAGCGTGATCAGGATCGTCGCGACGCGGTTGTCGATCGGGCGCGGCTGGATGAGCGGCGCGTTCCCCGACGGCCACACCTCCAGCTTGTCCCGCAGCGCGGTGAGGTAGTGGCCCACGGGGAGCGCTGGGAAGAGCGTATTCCGCACGGCTTCGAGGATCGGGTGGTTCGCGAGCTCGAGCGTGGTCGTGAGCGGCAGGTTTGGCGGGTAGAACAGCGTCTCGGTCTCTGCGTACTCGCTCCGCTGCGCGTGCGGCACGCAGGACGCGATGAGCACGTCGAGCGCGGGCGGCATGTCGACGTCGATGTCGATGGGGAAGTCGAGCGAGTGGCTGATCCCGCTCTGATGGTGCGCGGGCAGAGCGGAGGGGCACAGAATACTGTCAGCATCACACCGCATCCCGGTACTCCGAGCCTGTGCGCGCGCGCCTGCTAGGCGTGCGCGTGACGGGCGCGCGGCGCAAACGATGCACACACCTGTGAGCAGAAGAACAGCGTGAGCTGCGTGGGGTCCATGGGCACTCGCCCCGATACGCAGAATGGCCGCGCCTTTGCGCTGACCACCGATGCGATTGCTGAACGGTATGTGACCTCCTTGGAGTCGGGTTCGGAACCTCTTCTCCTGCTTTTGCTGGGGCTGAACGCCATTTTGCGTTGTTCGACCTCGAACTCCGACACGCTTTGTGTGCGCGGCGGGGGAAGGTCTGGGTACCGGCTCGGTGTCGGCGAGGACACGCTGGATGCCGTTGAAAGAGGCATTGGCGGGATCGACAGCGGGGGCTACGGTTTGTGAAGCGAGATGGTGGTGGTGATAGTGCAAGAGATGACGGCAGGCGGGGGAGGGTCTGTGAGCTGTGATCAAGCGAACTAGGGAGCAAAGCAGAGCGGAAGAGGCAGGAGGGGGAGAGACAATGGATACCAGGATGAGGATGGCAGAGCCAGGCGGCAGCACGGGTGGCACGGGCCACCAGGGCTATATCAGACAGCAGCGCGCCTGGCGAGGGTCTTCTGGGTCTTATGACGACAGCAATAGGCAGGAGAGGATAAAAGAGCGCGATCGCATCTTCGCAACACGCTCATGCAGCGTGTTTACTCCGATGGGATATCACCCGGAACATTTACAGCTCGCTGGTCTGCACTGGCTCACTTCCGTGCAGGAGAAACGTGATCGCGATTGAGATGGATGTGCGCGAACCTAACTGTTATCGGGCTGCAGCAACGGTCGGGCTCGGCGATGTCGATAGGGACAGATTCCCTGGTATGGGTGTCATTGGGTGCGCGCTGGGCAGGGATCCGTCTTGCTCAGCAACTCGCCCGAGTTCAAACGGCCTGGACCCTGTGGAGTGTGAGCGAGGGTGCCTTCCGGAAATCCCTTCCTTAGGTCAGGTCGTGGAGGCTCTGTTCCTAGCCAACAGTGAGCCCCCCACACGCAGCAAGCGTACGTCCGAATAACGACATTACCTCTCGCGAAGGACAAGCGGGCGCGCTTCGGATGCTGGCAGCGGTCCAGACCGGCTGCGCGAAGAACAAGGTCTCCCACAGCCAGAGTACTCGCGCTCCAGAGCACCCTTCCTCGGGAGTGGCGGCGGAGTCTGAGAAGAGGGCGCGCGACTAGCACGAGGAGGAGGCGTGTTTGTGTGGAAGATCGCCATCGCCCACAGCAGACTGAGAGGGTTCCTATCTCCCCTGGCCAGTTGCGATTGAATGCGGACTCTGTTGGTGGCTCGGAGTGAGTCCTGTCATCAATTCACATATCCCGGATGAAGTTCAAGAGGGTCTATGGAAGATACCAAATACCTCTCGACGATCCTGCAACTTCGACGTGCACGCCCTATCCGCGAAAGTTCCGACATTTGGAGACGATCCCCAGAATGTCTAGGAGAGGGATGGTGATGTGGCCAGGGTGTTAGGGTGGTGGTTTGTGGCGTACGGATGGCGCCGTTCATGCCAAACTTCCGATCAGTAATTCACCCACGCAGAAAGTAATCCCACAGGTGTATACCTGGGAAGAGTGCCAGTGAGTCCGGGCCTGCAGCACCGGTTTTCCTGCTCCTCCGGGCTCGAGAGCTCCCAGCACTGCCCCGATGGTCTCCAATGTTGAAAGCTGAAGCATCGTCGGTCTGGCAGGTGGCAAGCACATTTCCTCCCTGGCTTTCCGGGGACCGGAACTCAGGCGAACTGCATTGCAGGTGTGTGCGCTTCGCGAAGCTCCCTGCCGCTGCTCAGAACTGTCAGCTGCGGGGATACAGATTACAAGGTATACGTACGGGCAAATAATGCAACTAGAACTCAGATGGTCCTGGATCATCGGTCCAACCTTAGGCAGGATTCCGACCCACCGGAGGCTGTAATACTAACACCGCTCTTCCTCTTCTCGGGACGATCTGCGTAGTTTGGGGCCCCGCAACCCTGACCTTCCTCCAGCCGCGCGCATTCCTACTGTATATCGCAGTGGCATTACCGGGTGTTCTACCTAAATATACGACCCTCGACATAAGTATGATACAGCTGTCCTATGGGGGTGGTGTCCATTCTAGCAACATAAACCCAAAGCAATACTTATGGAAATGCCACAAAAATTCGAGATTACCCGCATTTGTGCACAGAACTCCAAGCAATATGCGACAAGTGACCTGTCGAGCTATTAAAGTCGCGGCGAGAGGGGGGAGTGTTGCAGACGTAAGCCGTCGATGTGAAGGATATTCGAGTCGCAGTCGTGTGCGGTGGGCGCGGTGGCCTAGTGCGTGGTCGTTAGGATGGGGCATGTGAATGGTCCGCAAGCGACGGACGCCGCCCATATGACCTCGAAGTGCCGCAGGCAGGCTGTCGAGTCTTAAAGGCTGAAGCTCATCGCGTCCCGGTCGTCCGAGGCAAGCCTGGCGTACTCCAAGCATAAGCGGTAGATGTAGGCTGTGCAGGCAGAGAAGGTCGTCAACAGCAGCCCTCTGATCCGTTAATGTATACGGTAAGATGAATGAAGAGATGGACGGGGTGGGCGGCCAGGAGGCAGCAGCACTCTGCGCGAAAAGAGGGGAGTGGGCAGGCGGCGTAGAAGGGAATGGGCTGTCGTGGTGTGCGATCGGACAGAGCTCTCAACCAAGGTACACACCTTCCATATCAACTCTCCTCCCCATCGTCCGCTTCCACTGCTTCCCCGCACGTGCGATTCGTCTCAGCCGCCGATCGCCATCGATGCTCTTCACCCCGCTCCGCCCTACGGGGTCCGTCGGCGTCGTCGCGTTTGCGGCGCGGAGTGTCGCCTCCGTCGCCCCCGAGAAGAACGCGTGGATGTTGTAAATCTCGGCATACGACTGCGACAACGGGATGTAATGCAACCTGCGGGCCGTGTCCGATCAGAACGTGTTATTCGGACATAGGTCATACGGGACGGGACGGGCAACGATGACGCACCAGGGTTGCAGCCAGTCCGAAAAGAACTCGCGGTACACTGTTGCCTTGAGCACGGCGCTGTCGGATTCCATGAATGAGAAAAACCGCCCCGAGTAGCCCATGCCATCCAGATCAACAACGTATTTGTGTTTCCAGTGGTCGCCGAGGTTCACCCCGCCGTCGTCAATCCGGTGAAAGCGCACCATTGCATCGTGGCCACCGGGGAAGTTGTGCGAGCCAACGACTTTGACGAAAGCAACGTCCATGATCTCCTTGTTAAGCGCACCAACAGGAACGTCCGCGTATACGTAGTTTGTTGAACCGGGCGGGTCGGCGAACACGATCGTCCTGTTGACAGAGGACTGGTCGCTTGCGAGACGGACAAATCTACGATCGGATGCGGGGTGAGCGGATGCGCTATCACGTACACGGGCCCAGGAGCTCGGCACGGGGACGGAGAAAACGGACCTATGACGTTGGTACTGTGCTGCGAAACCAGGAGGGGAGCTTCCGCCGCCGGTCGAGGCCCCCCGCCAGAAGACCTTGTCGCTCTTCTCTTCCCACGGGGTCTCCATGTCGTCGACGTCCTTCAGCTGCAGGTTGACCGAGTCCCAGCCGTACGTGTATCTGCGCGTCTGCGCGTAGTAGTAGTGGCTCGGTATCCGGATGTCAAGGAAGCCGGACGCCTTCGCGGGAGAGAAGATGGGGAAGATCCCTCCAGTGGTTCGCCAGTCGGAGAAGAAATGACCTTGATTGTAGTGTGCCCATGGGTTGCTGCAGAAGGAGTAATTGCCTGCTGTGCCCGTAGCGAAGGCGAAGTCGTCGCTCGTCGCCGTGAGCCTACTCGTCTGGTTCACAGATGATTGAAGCGCGCGAAAGGAGCTGAAAAGTTGGCGAGCAGCAGTGCCGGGTGCACATGTCCTTCGGAACGCCTCCCAGACGTTGCCCTCTCCGTGCCAATCAGCGTCAAAATTCCCGCTCAGTTCTTCAATGATGGCGTCTACGCATGCCTGAATATCTATGTGATTCCGAAAACACACGAATGACGTACCAATGTTGAGTTGCACGGTTTCATTTGACCGAGCCTGACGCTCCCAAGGAACAAGCACGCGACCTTCGGCCATGCCATTTATCGGAAAATCGAGGTTAGGCAACTATTGAAAACGTCAGTAAATGCCGCCTGCTATCACAATACGGACGAGATAGTTCGCGCGTACTGCGAAACCTGAATGAAACGACACGATCATCAATCGAACCGCGTCTTCCCAGCGTTTTATACGCATATATGCGCGCTTTACGAACTATGTTCCACCCGGCGGCCTTCCACGATAACATGGACTGTGTGCACAATCGTAGCCCTTATTATAATTGTGCACACAACCGGAGCGAGTCGTGACTGGAAAGAATTCGGCCAGAATTCCACGGCTTTAGCGGCCCCACTTCCGCCGCGGCCTCATTGCACATTACGCCTCAACACACCTCCGTCGAGAGCTATGGGGGGCCGGGATGACGAGCTCACCTTGTCCTGGAAGTCTTTTACGATCGACAGAAAGCCCTTCGCACGTGCGCTCACATCCTCGCTCTCATCGCCGTCGAGGATGTTCACTGCGGTAGCCCTCCCTTCTCGTATGCGGACGACGTCAACAAATGGTAGATGACCTGCCTGTAGGTGACACACATGAGACGCGGTGAGGACACAACGCGGGGTGTTAGGCACGAAAGGCGTACAATAGCTGCCCTCCATCTAAGCTGCTCCCCAGTGACGTCCGAGAACGGTGCGAGGTCTTCGTAGATATTATCGTACTCGTCGGTCATTAGGACATTATTCTCCTGCGCGAACTTCCACCAGTCGTCAAATCCTCGAGGGGGTTTCCTCCCATACCTCCGCTGGTACTCCGTAACGGCATCCTCGAGTGTTCGGCTTTGTCTTGACAGTTTATCGCGAAATGCGGCTTCGGCGTCGGCCATAAGCTTCGGGATGGGGTGCTCCTTGATTGTCGGGCGCGAATTTGACCATCCGAGCGACAGATAGCGGGTGGTGGTGGAGACAAGGGTGTTGTCTGGGAAGTTGTCGGCGGCCTGTCTGTGCGCAGACCATAGTCCACCTTGCATAAATACGATCACGATCGCCGTGAAGAAGAGAAGACCCCTCTTCTGACCCGAGAGTCCCTCCATGGTGCAGTGCCGTCAAAGTGATGGGTGGAATAGGCTGGTGCGGACGAGACAGAGCAGGGATGTCCGATACCTGGCCGATCCAACGAGGTGTGAGGTAAAGGAGTGGACTGGTTGAAGGGAGAATATGGGATATGGCAGCTTGGACGCTGCTCGACGTTGTGTCAACACATTCGCCGCCAGGTCTGACGTCCAGCTCACTCGTCCCAGCGCTCGGCGCGTCTATCCAAGCGCAGATCGCCGTACTTGGTGTTATAGCCGCTAGCGAAGCGAAGACGTCTCTTTGCAACTGCTTACAGGGACTGACTAATACTTTGCTAATACTGACAAGAAATTCTAGCGTCTCCACGTTGTCTCCACGATGTACGAACGTACAGTGTGCAGTATCACCCATCCCTAGGTGCTGAAGGCGTGCTGTACCTTGGCTGTACCGGAAGCTAGTAATGTGAGTAGTAGCGCCTGCCCAACTACTCAGTGCTGCATGAATCTTTTTACAGGACGATTAATGCTTCTTCGATGGGGCAGATACTGGGCGGCGGCTGTCTGGTAACTACTTGGAACTCGCGAGTGTCAACCGCTATTCCCTCCAAACCTCGACCTCTGTCCTTCCGACGCCCGCGCATGAGTATACTTCAGTATAGCCTCATTTTTGGTTGTCGCTAGCCGCTTCCCCGTACCCCTACCAGCACCTTCTCCTCACCCACCGTCTCTGCCCCCGCGATAGTGATACAACCTACGTATCCCCACCCCGCCCCGCCCACTAACATGCTCGGCTGCCGTCCGAGGTTCGGGAAAGACTTGGATGACCGTAATGACCGCCACTTCACTTACTTCCTCTTGGGTTCGATTAGGGTCAGGTGGTTAGAGTTCAGGGGGGCCAGGTGAAGGGAGGCCCACAGGCTAATTCCCTTCGTTTGCAGTCCCTTCGTACACCTCGTTGTAAGTAATCCCTTTGAGGGCGGTTCACCTTTACGTCTGCTCACGTCGTTGTAGGTTCCTCCAATTATTCTGGAGAAACTTCCCACTCGCAGGGAGTCCCAGCCGCTATTGAACGCCAAGCAGGGGCTCAACTTCCTGATGGTAAGTCCCCCGTCCTGCACATCATCATCTTAGATTCCTACAGCCCAGTCCTACGTTTCATACTGTCGAGTGAATGTCACCACATGTGCGGCCTAGTATCGGTGGCCTAGATGTGTGCTGTGCCTTCTCCGGTGCATTTAGCGTATAGACTATTGATTGACTACATAATCTTCATAGAACGGACGAGGGATCCTCGATAGCTTGAGCCGCAGGCTCATGCGTGTTATCATTGGGCCATATGAGGATTTGCAGGTGAGCCATCGCGGTAGTCCAGGCTCGACTGGGAGTCGGGCATCACCGTCCTTAGAACCGCACCCCGCCCACGAAGAGCGGCGCGCCGAGCGGGAGGCACAAATCTTCAGCTGCGGCATCTGTTTGGAAATTCATAAGAACGATTTCCTCGCTTATGTGATACCGTGCGGTCATCCATACTGTCGACAATGCCTGAAAGACTACGCGGTCTCCAAGATTGAAGAACGTTGTTATCCTATCCTATGCCCCGGCTGCCTGGCAGGCAAAGACCGCTCTGATCATGAGCCGGAAGGTATGGTTCCTTCTCCTCATTGTCCGGTGTCATCTACTAACAATATATCGCCATAAGAGCTTAATGACTTGGCGATTCAACACCTGGGTCTCGATGAGGCGCAATACAGAATCTTTGACGAGATGCAGATGGCTCCCTTCTCCACAATCATTCACTGTCGCAAGTACGTCCTCCCCTAATCCATATTATAGCGTGCTTCTTACTACTCCCACACGATTAGGTGCTTGAATACCATCTTCGTCGACAAGGAAGAGTATGAAGAAGCCAAAGAGATCACCTGTCCCCTCCCTGGCTGCAACAACGCTTGGTGCAAGTCATGCTCGGAGACAATCAATATCGGCCGGGGCCCGAAACATAAATGCGCCGGCACCTCCGAACTCAATCGCCTCATGCGTCAGCGGGGGTGGAAGCATTGCCCAGGTGGGTTCCGACTTTCCGGACCACTCGGGCGTCGGCAGATTGAGACTGTTAGCGGAGGACTCACAACCTGGATGGCAGGATGCCACACACCCGCAGAGAAGATAAGTGGTTGCAACCACATGACGGTGAGTCAAGCCCACACTGTTTTCGCATGTCCTCGGGCTCACGTCCGCGTTCCGATAGTGCCTGTCACCTGGATGCAATGCGTCAGTATTACGTTTTTGTCATCACGATTGAGGACTACTTACATGTTTACCCCTAACAGACACTTCTGCTATATCTGCGGCGAACTCATCACACGATCTGTTCTGCGGCCGAAGATTCGAAATGCGGTGTCGCGACACTATGACCAGTGCAGGCTCTTCTAAGTAATAGGTTTCAAATACTGTACGCTACGTTGCCCTGGACTCGCCTCGTACTGCTCATTTTCGTGTTTGTTCCTTTAGGGCTTCGTTGCTGTCGGTGTAAGGAGAGGTTCTGGAGTCTGAACGCAGTGTGCAATGCGCATTGCCATATATTATCGGGCAGAGTATTGTCCGGCGTTTGCCATGAGCGGTGTTCAAATTAGATACTCTCTAACATCAGCATTCGGAGCCGTAACCTGCGCAGAGAGCGTAGAGAACGAAAATCGAGGTTAAGTAATGGGGTAGTTGGTGATGCGATCGCGACGGGCGTCGCACCCAAATTCGGGCGGCGTGCGGTGTCACGAGGTGTGACTTGAGCGAGCGTGACGGGGATTCGGTCAGACTGCGGCGGTACGCCCGGGATAGGCAGAGGCTGCTTGGCGACTGCTCCTTCCGGCCCTTTCTCCTACCCTCCGACGTCCACCATGAGCTCAGCCGTATACCCTTCTCACCCCACTGCCGGCTCAGGTCCCAGCTCTTCTCGCTCTAACTACTACCGCCCCGCAACCATCGCAGAACTCGCCGCGCAAGCGCAGGAGAACCTCTGGGATCCCTCCAAGGGCCTGAAGCATTGGCTACGCACCGCCGAGAAGTCTAGACGCACCGCAGAAGCACTTCTTCAATCTAAGGACTATGAAGGTGCATTCGTCGAATTCGCCAAGGCCGCCACGATCGTCCTGGAGAAGCTCCCGACCCACCGGGAGTACCAGACGCTATTGAACGCCGATCAGAGGCATAACCTCGGAATGGTGAGTCTCGTCCTCCATGTTGTGGTTGTGGATGCCCGCTACCCGGTCCCAGTGCCTTCATACCATCGAGCGGAGGTTTATCACGGTTCCGACCTGGTCGGTATAGCCGAGACGATGATGCGGATCGCGTCTGTGAGATCGTGTGCGTACTTCCTAGATCTTGACTCTCCATCGTCGTGCTCGGCTAGCAGGCCAGCGTCCTCTTACGTCGCGCGCGGTAGTTGGGCTGTTGCCACGGTACATTGCTGCAGCGTTGCGTATCCCCCACGCTGTTGCTCATTGGCGCACTATAGTCTCAGAATGTAAGCTCTGCTGCGGGTCCGCAGGGCTTTCGGAGCTCGAGCCACATTTGTATACGGTGTCTTGCGACGTTAATATCGATGCCGAAGAGGCTTGCTCGTAGCGGTTCAGTTTCCTGGATGGAACGACCCCGAAAGCGCGCATATATTGACCGCTAAACGTATTCCGCTTCTGTTGTGTGCGCGATCTGTTTCCACATTGCGATGCAGATGGGTTGCATTGCTCGCACGCATACATTCAGTTTCAACTCGGGGGGAGCTCGTGCAACTACTTGGCACGTCGCGCGCGTAGACCACCGCCGCGGGGACTCTGTTGGGGATGGTCCCTTGTCGCTGAATCAGCCTTGAGATCGGCTGCCCTGAAACGCATTCTAGCTTGGAAGGTTGGATGATTGCCAGAAAGCAAGGTCAATTTTTCAAAAGCACCTGGAGAAGTTGTGGGGACTGGAGGGTGGGAAGTCCGCCGCCTACACAAACGTTCCGAGATATTTTGGAACAGGAGCCCAGTCGCCCGTCTTCTCATGGTCCCCTTGTTCCCCTCTCCAAGACTTGTTCTAAAACAACCAACGTAATGGACGGGCGGCCACGTTCTCCGTCTGGTTTCCTTTTCGAAGAACCAGTGCGAGTGGTTTCAGGGCAGCGTAATCACATTCTGAGGTGATCAAGGAAAATAGTTTCACCTTCCTATGCATACCAAATGACATGTTTCTGAACCTGTCGCTCATCGATCTATTTTCGTAGAATGGCCAGGACATCCTTGATAGCCTGAGTCAGCTCAAACCTGTACTCGTCGAGCGATACGAGAATTGGCAAGCTGGGCAAAGCGGAAGTCCAGGTCCAAGTCGAACCTCAACCGTCGAGCCGCCACACCTGACTCGCGAAGAGGAGCGCGCCCAGGAGGCACGGGAGGCAGCACGCAGGGAGGAAGCATGGAAGCAGGAAGACCTGTCTCGTCGTCAGGCTGAGGATAGAGAGAGACAGGCGCGCGAAGAAGCCGCGTGGCGACAATCTCAAGAAGCCCGGAAGAGAGAAGCAGCAACGGCGGAGTTTGGTTCGCTCACGGAAAGACAGAGACGGGAAGAGGAGAACAGACGGTATGCGGCGGAAGAAGCAAAGAGGGAGGAAGAGCGGGCGAGACGGAGAGCAGCGGAAGACAAACGGGCAAAGGAGCAAGACGGGATCATGCGGAGACAGCAGGAAGCTGAAGCCGCTGCACGGGCCGCGAGGAGAGACATTGCGGGGCTCACGCCATCGCCGCACCCGCCGTCGTCGGCCTCAAGCTCGGCGCCGGCGCCGTACCGTATGCCAGAGCCGGAGCATGTTTCGAGGCGCTCTGGACGCTCCGTGCATGCGCCTCAGCCGTCGCGGCCTCAAGAGTCTTACTCCGGCAGTGGATTCTCAGTTATGCCTCTAGAGAATCCGCTGAAGTATGACGAGGATTCTGCGACAGATGTTGAGGGGCCGAAAGTGCCCTGGAGCCGTCAACGCGCCGCAGACCAGACACCCAAGGCGAAACAACCTGGGTACGTGACATCTCGACTCGCATCCTGGAACGCGTGCTAAGGACACATTCAGCGTGGTGTACCCACCTCCAATCACGACAACGTCCCCCCCGCCGCCGGATATGGGGAGCATCAAGTATCCGTCGCTCATGTCACAGCACCAGCTCAAGCAGGGCTACGTGCCCTCTCTACAGTCCATGTTCGCAGCCACTTCTATCTCGCAAGCTCCTGACTCATCTCTGTTGTTCGATTCTAAACCGCAACGCAGCAGCAATTTGTACAATCACGCGCTTCCTCCTCAATCCGCTCCCGTCGTCCCCCCACCAGTCATCCCTCCGTATCCGACTCACATGCCTGTACCAGAATCGCATCAAGCTCCGGCACCTCATCCGCCTCCTTCCACCTACACGCAAAAGCCAAATTCTTCGTACTCGAGCGGTCAGCGCGGACCTTCCCCGAATGGTGCACGCCAGGCGGCTCCACGAGACTCGGGCTCGGCGTACCAGCGTACATCGCAGTCGAGCACGGCCAGTACCAGCGTTAGCGCTAGTGCGCCGGCCCGCATCGTGGCCGGGAACTCGAAGGACGCCAACCTGCACGACCTGCGGACGATCAAACTGCCGCGAGAGTGCCTGCCCAAGTTCCTCTCGATCGCGCGGGTGAACACATTGCAGAACCGCGAAACGTGCGGTCTGCTGTTGGGCAAGGATAAAGGGAGCAAGTACGTAGTGACGACGTTGCTGATCCCGAAGCAGCACTCGACGAGCGACACGTGTATGATGGACGAGGAGGAGCTGGTGTTGCAATTCACGGAGGAGCGACATCTGATCACGCTCGGTTGGGTAAGTCCTAAGAAGCTTCATGTCGATGTCCATTAGCTCTGACACCGAGGCCGCCGTTGCAGATACACACGCATCCCACGCAATCATGTAAGTGATCTTCGGCGTGAGCATCGGCGATAATGTTGCTGCGTGCTAACTGGTCGTTTCGAAAGGTTTCATGTCCTCCGTGGATCTGCACACGCATTCTGGCTTCCAGCGGATGCTTCCGGAATCCTTCGCCGTCGTTTGTGCGCCCTCGTCGACACCCCAGTGAGTCTTGAGCGATGGCCATGTGATGACCTCTCTCCTGATCGCCGGATACAGATTTGGGATCTTCCGACTTACCGATCCTGGCGGATTGCAGACGATCCTGGACTGCAATGCCAAAGAAGCCTTCCATCCTCATCCCGACGTTCCCATCTACACCGTGCGTGCATACTTCTCTTCCTTCTTATGTATCTATGTCGTGCTAATAGCCGGCCGATAGGACTGTGACAACAGCCATGTGCAAATGAAGGATCTCGCGCTTGAGATCGTTGATCTTCGGTAGCTTTTCATTCCTTCGCCAGTAGAATGTATGTACTCTCTTGGTCCCCATACCCGCATGCCCCTCTGTATGCATATCGATCACTGCGCCTCGTACTCCTTTGATTACCATCTCTTCACCTCCTTCCACCTCCCACATCGCTAGCCCGCTATTTATTGACCTCGAACTTCAGGCTGGCGCTTCTATGTACGTCGGGGTCTCCGCGCTTCCGCAGACTTGTAGTTCGGGATCTTTTACCATGTTCTATTACTATCCCCGCTCCTGCTCGTTCATCATATACATGCATACCTTACATACGTTTAGACCCAGCATTTTTTTGTTTTTGTTAGGAATACACTTCGCTGTCACGAATGTAGCACTGCTCCGGAGACCCGCGAATATCATGTATCATTCCTTGTATAATAGGGCACGTTCGTGCACCGTATTTCCCACTGGGATAAACTCGATCGGCAAGCAGACTGCATCGTCTCCATGCCTCGCTTCGATCTCTGCGTAGGTACGTAAGCTTAAGTACAGGAAGTAGAGGGAGGGCATGTTTTGCATATTCAACTGAGGGAATCGGGAGCTGGCCTGTCTAACATTGTCCACGCCTAAGCTGCATTTCTCCTTCGTGAACATTTCCCAGAGCCCAGTCGACGGTGGAAGGTCGCAATTGCTGAGAGAGCACCGCTTGCCGCTAACTACGTGGCTTCGCCGACCCCGCAACGCGGTGCCACGATACTAGGACCCCGACCGGAGTGCCAGTCAGTTGCGCGGTAGACCTCAGCTAGAGGCTCGAGCTAACCTAAGCTTTCGACGCATGGCGCCATTAGCTGCCTCTCTGAGACTCACTTCAAGCACGGGAAGTGCGAGTACAATACATAGTTATCCTTGCTCCATAGTCATCATTTACATCTCAAGAGGCTTACCCCCCGGTTTGCCATTACATTTATTCCTCCTTTCCCGCTAGGTCATCTCCGCTAGATGGTCTATGCTCGATGACCGCACCCAACGATCCGACAACACGCGCAAGGTTCAGGGAACTTTGCTGGCTGCCCCCGAAGCTTGCTTCTGAGTACAGCGGGTCGTCGGAGTTCAGCTTGAGCGCCCGTCTGCTCGCTTCCTGGAGGTCGAGCAGGAAGTGCGCGATGAGTATGGATGTGAGTCTGCGATAAAGCAGTCGTCGTTGAAGTCAGTCAGCTAGGTATTGCAATGCGCGACAGTCATCGAGAGAAACATACGGCTGGACGAAGGAAGTCATATTTTCTAGGAAATGAAGTGAACCGCTCGTAGCTAGGGCGGCGTTGAGTACCTGGACCAGTGGAATCCCAATCATCAGTGTTGTCCGGGAGGCTCCCGTCCTGAGCACGCGTGCGAGAGCACTCACAGGCAAGACAGAGACTAGAATGCTAGCCATGTCTAGAATGAAGAGCACGCTGTGCAAAGCCTTTAGTCAGGAGCACCACCACAAGTCTTGCGCAGAAACCTTACACGAAATAGACCAGTCCTAAGTGGCAGAGTAAGAATTGCTTGCGAGGTGCATTATGGACTATTCCGACGTACCGTCACGGTAGATCACATCCACCAAACTCTTCCTCCGGATCTGAGAGAGATCCGGGACCATCCCTCTTCGCGGAGTAATCCACCACGTGACTACGATGAGGAGCATGTCGCCCACCAGGGTGCAGATACATGTCGCGAAGCTCACTGGTGATGTCGCGACTAGTCAGCATCCGTGGGGACCAAGTGCCAATGACATAAACATACATCTGTCGTACTCGTCAGTCGCCCCGCACATGTGGAGGTCATGAACGTTCGCGCACCCGACAAAAACTGCATGAGGTATCGGAAACCGGACTTGCAAGCAGCCAAAAATGGGGAATATTTCGCCCCCGACCCCAGTAGCATATGTAGACTGTTTCAAGTCGGAGTCAGCTGGGCGAACGAATGGGTCTATGTGTAACCGAAAAGATGCATACCAAGTTGGCGCCGAGGGGTACTAATGATAGGATGAGAACCAGGGCAGCCACGGCAATGTTCTTGAGTAAGCCGTAGGTGCGCATGGCAGAGAAAACTGTGCACCATTAGATGGCTGTTCTCACAGTCGTTCATTGAGGGACTTACAGGATCTCGGCACGAATTGGGAGCAGGCGAGGGCGAGGTTGATGAGCATCAATACGTTGCACCTATTGGGAGTTTCCCCTGGCAGTCAGCAACTTGTTTAGCAACCAAACGAGATGGAGTTTTCGCCTAGAATGGAATTAATTCTACTTGATGTTTCACGAGGAGCAGAATGCCTTACACGCATCCGAGTCCGTCACTGAGGGCGAGATCAGAGCTAGACCTTCTGTCGAAAGGGAAGTCCACCTCATCGCAAAGTATAACACAGCAGCCGTGCTCCGAGGGCGATTCCAAAACATCCGAACCTCTCGGTCTAGGTTCAGGACCCAGTCGAGGATCAAAAGTGCTGCTCGAAATCTGACATGAGCGACAAATCCGAACAGAGAGAGCGTTCTCGTTCCAACGCACTGATTCTTGCAAATCCCGTGCAATCGTTGATCATCCTGCGTACGGGAAAATACGTGAGTAAGGGGTGGCGAATGCATGAACCGTTTGCAAACACGTACGTCTTTTGAAAGAAAAGGATGATGGAAGCATTAGGGCCCGAATCGCTCTGCGCGGACATGGCGAGTTTCAAACTCGGAGAAAGAGAAGGCGAATAAAGGAAATGCAGGGAGAGAAGACGAGTAAGTGTGCCTTAGTTAGGACGCTCGTCTTTATATGTCTCTGAACCGAGTTTGTAAGGTTACCAGAGTAGAAAAACATATTCCTTAGCTGCGGTCGGCGCCGGCAAGACTTTCGCATCAGGGAAGATCGACCCGCCCCTGGCCACCAGTGCTGGAGGACTTTCATAACTTTGTTTGACCCATTTCAACAATGATAGATAACGTCACCACAACACAGCACTCACCGTAAATCCCTAGCAACAACGGGCAACGGTGGGTATAATGTGGTTGAACCCGCTGCCGGAAGCACGGCGGGTGCACAATGCGATGCCAGTGTTAAGCCTCTGTTACGAGAGAACAACTCCCCTATCGTCGTAACTGCCTTCACGTCCTTGCGTGCTATCTTGCACGACTACCATCTTGTTGGTGAATGGCTACCCAGGAGTGACAAATAGTGTCCAGCGCCCTAGCACAGCAGAATCCTAACGTCTTCCGCTCTGTCTACCGTCCGGCCACTCGGCGATTTATGCCAACCTCGACGCTGTGCGCACACCAATGCTGCTATATCATTCGTAAGGCTCAATAGGCTGCACAGAAGAGATGTAACGGAATGCTTACAAATCAAATGGCTAAACAGTGCACTCGAGGGCGGAGCAGGATAGCTGAAAACCCTTGGAATGAAACGGTGCGAGGTGGACGTGGGTCAAAGGAGAGTTGGCACCGAGTGACCGGAGCCTGACGTTGAAGCGAGAACAGCCAACGCCTAGCGCACGGTAACAACGGAACGATTTGAATATTAATGTTAAAAACGGACACACCATTATCCCTACGCCGTATTCCATACACTAATTGTTTGAGCGCAACTCCTAGAGACCGAATCGTTGACTCCGAAACGCTCCTATCCTACAACAACGATGACTCACCTAAAGTCTCTTCCTCCGCCGAGCTTCCATCCTGCACCTTCCCTTAGCTCCCCAACGCTCTCTCCCTCCCTCCCTCTCTCCCCAGGTCCCAGATACAGTCTGTCTCGATAAGTATATCCTCCTCTAGGGTCAAGTACGCCACCCCAGAGTCCCGGATGTGGAACACAACAACCTCCCAAGCAGGCGGAGACCTGCGTGGACCTGACCTGCGTAGACCTGCGTATGGGCGTGATCTCGTGAGTGGAAGTACATGGCGTCGATGAACTCATTTACCTCTTGGTACGTCGTCATAGCGGACTCCGTCCCGAGCCTATGCCTCTTGAGGTCATACCACCCGTTCCGCTACCAGGATAGACTCCCAAGTCCCGACATGTGTGAAGTGGCGACTAAGCAGGACAAAGGCGGACCAAGTTCATGATTATTGGCAACCATAGTTGCTGGTCTTCTTTGCGGGATCGGTGCAGGCACGGTTGGTCGGTATGGGCATAGGAAGGACAGGTTGTTGGAGGGCAGCGTCGTGACTGCAGTTGAACTTGAAGGACACTCCCACCAGCTATTAATAAGCGCCTGCTTGCAGGAAGGGGCCCGATCCGGATCGTGGATCGCGGACCGCAGACCACAGTACTGTACTTGCCAGCACGGCGCCGCCGAACATTCAAGTTGGCCTCCACTGCACACTCCGGCGGCCGTCTTCGGTTTGGAGGCCCATGCGTGCATATTCCTCCAGCCCTTTATATCTGTTGATATTCTATCAGGCTCCGACAATAGCTGGCCAGCATGTTTTCTCTCCCGCGACTGCAAGCTTGTCTATACGTAACTAATACATTATTCTGCTACTATTACTGCCGCCATCATATAGCTAGCTTTACCCGGAGCTAGCTAGGACCCCTCCCCTTCTGCGAATAGACTGCACATCCCGAGGTGTCGACCATCGCTGTACTCATGTGTCCTCACCTACAAGATCTTCCTCATTGGATGCGCTGTGGTCGATGACCGCACCCAAGGACCCAACAATGCGAGTGGCGAAGTTCAAAGAACTCTGCTGGTCCATGCTAGCCTCGGAGTCCAGCGGACCGTCAGAGTTGAGTCTAAGCGTCCGCGAACCGACTTCCTGCAGGTCAAGCAAGAAGTGTGCGATAAGTATGGATGTCACCCTGAGAGGTGTAATTATACGAGATCAGTAGGCAATCGCGAGACGCTAGAACCACGTCGAAAACGTACGGAAAGATGAAGAAGACCATGTATTGGAGGAAATTATTGATTGGCCCGCTTTGGGGGAGGGCGGTATCGAATACCTAGTCCGCCGATCATGGCCGGATAGTCAGAACAATGTAAGGCAAACGCGTTCGAACCCCTCAGAGTGGACTATCTGTTAATGAGGACTTACGGACAGGATATGGGCTACAATGCTGAATGTGTCCATTAGAAATTGCGCTCTGCCAACAGTTGAGTATCATTCATCGAGGCCCAAACATAAAGAATACGAAGAATTCTTACAGGAAATACAATAGTCCTACGTCAGGAAAGCTTGAGCAAAGATGCTTGATATCATGAGACAAACCACGCGGTCTGAAGTTACATACCGTCACGATATACCACATCTATTAAACCCTTTCGTTGTATTTGAGATTGGTCCGGAAACAGACCCCTTCGTGGCGTAATCCACCACGTAATGACAATGAGAAGGATGTCACTAATCATGGTGGATGCCCACACCGCAAAATCGACTTGTTATCCAAAGAAGTGGTGAGCACGACGACAACCTGAAACCAATGACAATGACATACATCTTCCGCTTCGTCAGCTAACACATCGCAGGGTTGCCGCACAAGAAAGTGGTCTACTCACCCAACCGTTAACGCAAAAGGTACTGCGGACGTAGCTTCCAGACAGCCAAACACGGGGACGATCACGCCTTGAAGTCCAGTTGCGTACACCGACTGTTTAAAGTCTGAGTTAGGCATGCACCTATATGACTCCATGTTGGGTCATACTAAATTGATTCCGAGTGGTATCAAGACCAGTATGAGAACGATGCAAGCCACGAAACTATTTCTCAGCAGTCCGTAGGCTCGCATGGCCGAGAACACTAAGCAATATTATTTGGTCTAGTCAATACGGCTGTAGTAATGCGAGTGACTTACAGGCTCTCGGCAGGTATTCGGAGGCAGTGACAGCGTAGTTAGTGAGAATTATCGCGTTGCACCTATTTATCCCGCTTGTTAGTAACCCTCTCCATACCCAGGGAAGGTCTGAATGTCCATCTGGAATGGCATTAGCTAGCTATGCGTCTCCGCAGGGGATAGAACCTCTTACACGTCTTTGGGGATGTCGCTGTAGACGGTATCAAGACCGCTAATGTTGCTGAGGTTATAGAAGTCCACCTCATCGCAAAGTACAATAAAGCCGCTGTGCTTCTGGGGCGTTTCCAGAACAACCGAACTTCACGGTCCAGGTTGAGGACGTAGTCCATGATCAAGAGCGCTAGGTAAAGTTTTGTAAAATGAGCTTATAGGATGGTTTGAAAACTCTGCGGGTGAAGCGCACCGAGTCTTGCACCTGTCATGTACGAGCCGACCGTGCTATTGGTACGAGGTTAAATCAATGAGTGGTGGAACTATCTCACGAGACTCACTTCTCTTCATAAGAAAGGATGAACGCAGCGGCGGCGTCGCTCTGCGTAGACATCGTGTCTCCTCGAACTCGACGGAGATGATGAGAGCAAAATCGAGTGGAAGTGAGGGATTGGTTGCAGTCGACCAGGATAACCGAGCATCTTATATGCCTTCAAGACTAGGTTCAATCTGTTAGTACAGCAGCAGTGGGACTCTAATCGGCTGCGAGCCTACAATAGAAGGGAAGATAGACTCAGACCCTGCCTTTGATGGAAGTTGGTCAACGCACCCAGGCAGTACTCCACGCCGTTCGACGCGCCACAAAAAAGAGGGTGGATTCCTCGGTGATGTCGACGTCACCGCAGTACACCTGGCAACGAAGTGAGGGTGGGACACCGACGCCAGGCGTCGGAAGTGCTGTCCTAATCAGCGAAGTGCTCCGGATGCGCGAAAAGCTCGTGTGGTGCCTCCCTAGGGTCGGTACATCGGACGAACACTTTGAACGGGGAG
This sequence comes from Ganoderma multipileum BCRC 37180, assembly GCA_000338015.2. NCBI lineage: Eukaryota > Fungi > Basidiomycota > Agaricomycetes > Polyporales > Polyporaceae > Ganoderma > Ganoderma multipileum. The sequence goes on along the minus strand of BACB01005700.1, from coordinate 9,591 downwards.
TCTGCTCAGTCTGTTGCCTAGAATACCTGGGTGTAAAGCGCGCATACTACGCATTCGTCAGTCTGTTGGAACCAAGCGTCAGCAGAGACAGAGAAGCTTTAGGTTGCGATGGATAGGCCCGACCGAAGCGTGCCAGAAACCGAGCATCCCTCGGTTCTGCCCCCCTACGCAAAACGTTCGGCAACTCGGCTTGACTTTCACGTTAATGGATGCCTTTGGCTAAATTGTCAGGTTGAGCTGGCTGTACGGGATGGATGCTTCCTGTAGAGAGCCGAACCGTTCTAAGAACGTGAGCGCGCCGGCGTTGCTGATAGGCCTTAAAACGAGGCGTGGGTTGGGCGGTGAAGCAGAGGAAAGATGAGTCAACAACTAATTCAGCTAGGTATCCTTTAGTCGTCTGTTACCGTAGCCCCACCAGACGCCTGGACCTCCACACTGGAGCACGGGTCTCGCGCGGTTAACGCGTCGGAGGCGATGGACCGCCTCCACAAGACATTGCCACCTGCTTCATATGATCCACATCTTGTTCTCAAAAGCGTATACATCATAGATCATGTCGTATCCAAGCGTATAGTCGTCTATTCATAGACCGTATCAACGATGAGCAAGCAACCCTGCACCCTGCATGCTAAAAATCACTCACTCAAGCCGTCTCCGTTAAGCTCCCACCCTGTTGCCCGCGTTCGCCTCTCTGTAGCGCCCGCTTCTCCTCCCTCAGCCGCTCGCTCTCCCTGATCCCAAACCCATCCCTAAAGATCATCGTGACCTCCTCGAGGCTCAGCCCGGCGGTCTCGGGGAACGCGAACACGCAGAACAGCCACCCGAGCAGGCACAGGCCCGCGTAGAACCCGAACGCGCCAGCGGGCGTGATGCGGTCCATGAGCGAAAGGTACGTCGACCCGATAATGAGGTTCCCCGCCCAGTTCGTCGTCGTCGCAAGCGAGGTGCCGATACCGCGCACCTCGAGCGCGAAGAGCTCGCCCTGCTGCCAGGGGACGTTCCCGAGCCCCGTCGCGTACGAGGCGACGTAGAGGATCATCGCGAGCAGGACGATCGCGGACCAGGTGTGCGAGTATTGCGTGCCATCGACGAGGTTGCCGCCCGTTTTCTTCGTGAGGTCTATGTGGGGAACGTCAGTAGGAAGGGGGAGGGGGAGTGTTAGGACGGAAGTACGCACAGTGGAATGCGACGGAGGCCAGGACGAGACCTACAATCATGCCTGGCGCTGTCCAGACCATGATCTTTCGGCGTCCGATGATGTCGATGTATTTGAGCGCGAAGAGAGTGAAGAGGAAGTTCGTCCCTGAAATGATGAGGCCGACAGCTGTAGGCTGGTCGAAGCCGATCTCCTTGAAGAGCGTAGCTACGCGACGCATATATTAAGCAAGGGGTTCATCAGAATGAAGAAAAGGCTCACCGGAGTAATACATGAGCGTATTGAAACCACAAAGTTGCTGGAAAGCTTGCAGGCCACAGGCAACGGCTATAAGATGCGCATACAGTCAGGTCGTGCACGCCGAAACGCGCATACAGCTATCCAAAAAGACGCACTCAGAGCACGACGGTTGACCCCATCGAAGAGGATCAGGTGAATGCGCTCAAGCAGTGTGGTGTTGTTCGAGATATCGACACTCTGCTTCACTGCCGCAGCCAAAGACTTGACCTGTATGCGCCATCGCCCAGTTAATCCCTATATATCCACACGGGTGAGCACGATATGCACAGACCTTGAGGTCAACCTGCTCAGGCGTAGCATGAGAGTAAATCTTGGCCATGATGGCCCGCGCCGCCTCGAACTTCTGCCTTCTGATCATAATACGTGCTAGTTACGCACCGGTCATGTCAGCACCGAGGGTGCACAAGACGGAAGAGAAACGACTCACGCGACTCTGGGAGGAAGAAGAGGAAAATGCACTGGATGCCGGCCGGGACGGTCCCAAGCCCGACCATCCACCTCCACCCACTGTGGGTGTTCGCGAATGCTGCGTCAATGCCGTACGCGATGACTTGGCCACCTGTAATCGCAACCACGTTCACGACGACCATACGCCCACGGAGGCGGGTAGGCGAAAGCTCCTGGATGTAGAGTGGGGCGACACATGCAGCGATGCCGACCCCAACGCCAATGAGAAAACGGCCGCCAATCTAATCAGCGGAAGACGTAAGTAAGCTGTCGCGCTCGATGGTGCTCATATATGCAGGTGAAAAAAACGTGCCATTGACCAAACTGTATGGCAGACGGCCTGGCCGATGGCACCGCCGATGAAGATGATATCTGCAATGCCAAGGACGGGTTTTCGGCCGAGGAAATCGCTCAGCATGCCGGCGACCAAACCTCCTAGGAGCGCGCCAAGGGTTGTCGAGGACGTGATAAGTTCCTACTCTGTTTCTCAGACGCATGTACATAGGGCGAAGGGCTAAACGGTACCTTCTGACCTGACGACAACTCTGCCGGTCCAAGATCGCCCCCAATTGTTACGAGAGCTCCCGAAATTACCCCGGTGTCATAACCTGCGAACGAGCTCGTGAGCGCTGTCGCATGGTACTGTAGCTGAATAGATACCCACCGAAGAGCAGACCCGATATGCTCGCACACAAGACGAGAAGCCAGACGAACACCGTCGTGCGCTCCTCGCCCTCGGCGACGACCGTAGCCTCGGAAATCTCCCCATGAAGGCCAACATCATCTTCGACATTTTCGAACCTGTGGGGCGGGCACAAAGCGATCCAGTGAGCACATCTAGGCAAGAGCGGCGTGGACTCCGCCCGCGTGGTTGTGGAGAGGAAAGAAGGAGAACTCACAGCTGGGCGTCTTTCCTCTTGTCGTTCACGCTTGTCGGCGCCTTCTCAGTAGACATCGGTGTAATCTAGGTCTAGATCGTCAACATCGACTGAGGAGTACTGTAGAAGCAGAAACAGCCTTGGGGCTTGTGGGCTGCGTACAGCTGACAGGGCAATGAAGTCACGCCTGAGGACCGCGGAGAGTCCAAGAACCTGGAGGAGGGTTGGGCAGGCTGCATGCCGCATCTGTGCCGCATAAATATGTGTGATTGGGGCCCCGCATCGCGGGCGAGTCGCTTGTACGGCTCATCAGAAGCTGCTGAAGTTTTCGCGTCGAGCTTGGCTTCTTGTTGGCTTCTTGCACCTCGTGCGCTTCTTTGGGTCACCTTCTATCGCTCTCAGGCTCGTGCTCATTCTCGCGTGTTCTACAGCTCACCGCTCGCCTCTCAACCTCTGTCATCCTCCACCTACAGACCTCCTCCATCGTCCTCATCCACTATCAAAACTGTCAGAATGCTCTTATCGGCGACCATTCCAATCACTCCGATGCCCACCTGCTTGGAGACCCCATTGCCAAGGTTCCGTCTTCCGCGAGTCTTGTGACCCCGTGCGCGGTGCTCGACGTCCAACAAACGCGCCCGGTTGTGGAGAATCCAACCCAAATTCAATGGCTATCGAACGCTGCGGTCCTGCGGACGGTCGGACGGGGTCGAAGACGGCGCGGATATGCCACGAAGGTGATCATCCTGGTTGAAGGTCAGGTCTCGTGCGTTCCCGTTGCTCCCATGGCGTTGCGCAGACCCTTCAACGCAGCTCCCTTGCCACCGGCGTTCGGACCGGTTTACCGTACAGGTCACCGTCTCCTGCCAGTCTCTTACCCAGCTTTCGTCCTCAAGTCCACTCGCACGCGCATATATGCTATCGGCAAGATTTTCAAGGTACGATTCTTTTCATGATAGATTTATGGGCACAGAATGGCGAGCATAAGAAGCACAACCGAGGTCGCGAGGTGGCATAGAGGTTTTAACGTTGAGTGTCATGGAGAAGTAGAAATAGGGAAAGGAGGGGATACGGGTTTGGATAAAGGTGCGTATGCATATCAGATGTCACGCGGAGACGTTGAAGGGACAAGGAAAGCGTAGGTGAACAAGCGGAAGCAAAGGCCTGAATGGGATGTGTCGTATTCGTCCATGACTCGTCTCGCAGTCACGCTCGCGCGCAATTCCTTTCTGCCAAAGATAATCAACCGGTCAGCATAGAAACCCTCCCTACACCGATGAATGCGCATACACACGCACCTCGAGCCGACACCGACACGTGCGTCGCTCACAGGAGCCTCGCCAACCGCGCCCTCTTGTGCTTCGCATTCGCATACTGCTTCGCACTGTGCGGCTTCACCCACCGCGGCCCGTCCCCGTCCAGCAGGTGCAGCACCAGCCCCTCGAGCCGCGGGTGAGGGTCCCCGATCTGCACGCGCCGCCACTCCCCGGCCTGCTGCTCTCCGTCTTCGCCCTCGCCAGCGTTCATGTTCCCACCCCCGTCCCGGTTTCCGCTGCCCCCTGCAACACCCATCCCCGCCTGCGCCCGTCCGTTCGCCGCAAAGTTGACGTAGATCCAGATCTGGTGGGCTTCAAAAGGCTTGACGAACCGGTGGACGTACAAGGCCTCTTGGCACGGCTTGAGGAGCGGCGCCGGGACGGCGTCGATCGGCTTCTTGGACTCGGTGTAGTACCAGCGTACGTGCTCCTGCAGCCCGCGGATCTTGAACTGATGCCGCACGGGATGCACACGCTTTCCAGATCTGTGCAGCAATACAAGAGTTAACGCGGGCCGTGGAGCGGGAGAGAGGGGGGACGCGCACTGTTTCTCGGTGGGCTCTTTCTTGATGACGGGCTCGAAAGTCGCAGGGGCCGCCGCGGCCTTCCTCTTCCTCTTGGCCAGCACCTTCTGCTTCAGCTTGTTCAGCGGGACATCATCGTCGTCGTCGTCATCGTCGCCGGACCCGCTGTCACTCGACGCGGGCGGAGTGTTGGTGTTGTCATATGTCGCTCCCGCTTGGGTCGCGCTCGTGCTAGTGCCCGCCGGCGCTCCGGACCCATTCACTATGTGGTTCCGACGCGGGAGGGGCTTGGTGCACCGGAGCGCGCGTGGGGGATCGCTCCCGTCGGCGGATGCACGCGCGTTCTCATTCCGGGCTTCGTGGATCTGACACGGGCGCGGCGGCGCACATTCATTCACGCCGCACGCCGCGTCGGCCCTGCTAGCGTGTACGAGGACGGTCCGGCGGGACGTGCCGTCGGGGACGCCACAGAAGTTCTGAATACGCTGCGCGGGACTGTGGGGCCGGAGCGCGCAGCGGAAAGCGGCGTGCGCCGCGGGGGATGATCGAGTGGTGGTTTTGGGGAGGAAGGACGTCATGGTAAGTCCCAGACGAGTTTATACCATAGGGGGAGGATACTGACTCGTTTTCGACGTCCGCGTTGTCGTTGTCGTCATTGAAGTCGAACTCGAACGCAACTTTCTTGCGGTCCCAGTCCTGCAGTCGTCAGGATGAAGATTTGATGAGCAATTGCTGGGCGAATGGGTGGATACTGAGACTTACAATGCGCATCATGGGCCGATGCGCGAACATATGGGCGAGGGGGATCTCCAGGACGTCAGACACCTTCGAATTCATGGCGCCTTCGGCGTTGTTGGCGTCGGGGGCCTGCCCCGGGGCAGGCGAGGGGCGCGAGCTTTTATTGGTGTTGCTTTGCATGGTTGTGCGTCTTGTCGCCTGAGGGGGGATCATGGAAGGAAACAAGAAGGATTTTCGATCGAAAATGTGTCGGAGGGGGATGATATAATGGCTCGAGTTGCGCGAATTTCGCGGGGGAGGGGTAGAAGAGGCTAGGCTGTCAATGTCGATCGGGGCGAATGGAGATGTCGGTCTGCTCATCTCGTTCCAACTCGGAGAGTTATATGCTCCTGTGCCACTCGATCTTCCCTCGCAACTGCGTTCCGCAACGCAATACGGAACATCGTAGCTTACGCAGCGCTAGCGTGATGGCGGGGGATTTAAAGTTCAAGTGGGCGATTTCGTCTCCCATCTTAGATTTCGCATTAAACTCACTGCACTTCCTCTATACGTAGATCGAACTCAGATTTATTGTAGACTGGCTATTGCGTGCCAAGAATAGTCAAGAAAATAAATATTCGTGGGCCTTGTGCATTTTCTTCATCCACGCATTATATCGAGATCTCCGAGTAATATTCGTTTTGGCGCCGATTTTGCATTGTGGTCGGAGGGAGATCCACACGATCGATTGGCCATGCTCTGCCACCACCATCAAACCTCAGAGACACGATTAGCAAGAGAATTACTTTTGGAATTACTCACCATCAGTTTGGTCGTCGACCCTGACTTGACCCTGACGTCCTTTCTCTCTTCCACTTTGACTTCCTTTCAATATCTCCGAGTGCACGGCGACGTACTCGACAAACACCGTGATGCACAAATCCTGCGGAAATAGAATTCCCGTGCTCTCCTTGGGGAATTGTATGTTCCAGGCAGCGATGCTGACAGGTTCCTCCTGCACAGATGCAGGTTGTAAGTCCGAAGTGGCCAACGTCGGCCAACTCGTGCGACAGACCGGTGACGAAACCTTCTATAGCGGTCCCCACCTGTTAGGTGGTCTGGCCGCGCTGTCTCCTGGCGTTTCGCATACGCGACGCCCACCTTTGTCATGAGGTATGTTGGAAATATCAAACAGGCCTCCCGCCTTCGTGTTCTTCAAATTTGTCGAGCCTAGTCTGGCTCGTGTACGAAAGATCTTTGGGATTCGCAGACAATGTCGCAGAATCGTGGCCCCATCGGCGTTCCTCCACACCTCGTGTCGCTCTCAGGCTCAATCAGTGTGCCACCCGGGCATCGCCTGAAGGTGCGTTCCCGCTCATCTCCGGGTCCCAACGAGGCCTCGGTGGCATGGGGCGGTGGCACGGTCTGGCACGGTTCATTGACTTCTACTTACACGTGGCTCATGACGCCAACTTGTTTGTCCCCCGATAGCGTCTATTAACTTCGCCTGCGCGCATATACGCAGACATGAGCCTGGGTTGCTTTATTGCTCTGCGCATGCCAAAATGGGGCGCAGTCGTGAACACGGTGACGTTGCCAACTCGAGCTCAGGCGCATACAGTCACTCTTTCGACATACGCAGAGGAACTTCGGAATTAGATTCCAAATATTGCCCTCCGGACGGACGAAACGACGTAGAGGCTATCCCGATGGTATCACTCTGAAGTGCCGGATATTGACGATGCCCCAGAGCAGAGTGGGTGGTCGAGAAGAGAAGATCTAGCATGGGCGACCCATACGTGGGCTCGATTATGCCGCGTTTCTCACCGACTCAGGCGTGTCTTCTAAAGCTTCGAACGTTCTAGACGATGACGACGATGTAGGATGACGCTCCGCCTACGTGCGATGGCCTGGAGAACAAGTCGAGACAAAGGGGAAGACGAACCCTCCAGCCAACGCCCAGCCATCGCGCGTTGTGCATGCGCAAATCTCCGAAGATCTCGTGACAATCCCAAGATTACGAAGCTTGTTGTTGAGTTGCATCCAGTCCTCTTAGGTCGCTCCTCATCTACGCCCCCTCACGGTTTCGAGAGGTAAAGGAAAACCTTCTGTTTTCGCATATTTCAGACTGACTATACTGCGGCAGGTGTTGTCCGTCTTAATTTAGAACTCCAGTGGCGGCCCGCATGCGACGCTCCACTGGTGACTGTATGCGTGCAATCTCCGGCCAAGAAAATGTCAACGGCGAACCGAACCACATCGGTGCATTTGAGACGTGCAGTGAATGCGCCCAGGGGTCAACCCTCTTAAGGTACAGCATGTTCAAGGCTCGAACGATAGCCCGTGTTGTTGCTAACGTCCTCATCTTCCCATGATGTCAGTGCGCTATGCGGTATGTCGCTGTTTGGAGACGCACATGACGGACAACGATGTTGTGCGTAAGCGCAGTGACCCGGTGGGAAGCCCAGGAACATGGGTATCTCAACATTCTTGCATCCAGTCGTTCAAAAATACCTGTTCCGTGCTTGCAACAGGAAAAGGCGAGTCGCGATGACGAGCTGTTGCTGATAGTCGTTGATGTCATCATGTTAGACAAACCCAGAACTGAGAGGCTCGGGGCGTAGTTGGAGGCTAGAGGCAGTAGAACAGTCCGGTCGCTTTCTACGTCCTCTCGCCGAGACCAGTCTCCAGATTGCGGCCCATCCGGGACCTTTGATCAATGCTAGCGGCCCTCTGGAACGAGCATGACACGGTCTAGGGTGAATATGGTGTCTCGAAAAACGGAGATCTGCGTGGCCGGCTGAAAATGCTATGAGGTCATCGGCTCTTGTCAGTGAGAATGGGAAGATCACACGATGTAAAGCTGAGGAGTCGTAAAAGACTGGGTAGGCGAATATATCTTCGAGTCGAGTTCGAGAAGTCTCCTTCCCTACTCCCTGGGTGACGGCGGGCAAAGAAGGTATCTAACATGAACTTACACCGCGCTATAGGGCTGTGCTCTCAGAGATATCAGCTCGGAGATATCCTGATCTATCAGGGGTGGCATTGAGAGCTCGAACGAGCGGACGGCGCTTTGGGCGACTCATGTCCTCCAGACCGATTCTATTAAAATCGACCTCTTCCTCGACAGATGCTGCATCGCGCGACCTCATGCGCTCATACCAAAACCACGACATCGCGTCACAGCTGCTTTTCCTAGTCTTCGTCGTGTGAATCGTCCTCCGAATTGCTGTCCGAGTTGCACTGTGCGCCTGAGTCCGGGTGAAAAGTGACATCTGAATCACCATGCGGAAATGGTGGAAAATTACGATGGAATTGGGACGTAGTCACCGCTTTTGGCGTTTGAGCGCCGGGTGATTTCCGCCGCTCTCAGTGGTGATATTCCGGTTGAAAGTCAGCCGGATTTTCTCGATTTTCACCATATGGCACAAAATGGAAATGCGGGGGTTTCCCCAGTTTTGTTCGGTGTTAACGCCTAATGCACAAATGCTAGCATCCGCTGTTCGCTGTTCGTACTAATCAACCGATTATATTGTGATATAGAATACAATACAAGAGATAGTACTATCGAGTAACAACTCCCCAGCCCCGATACGCAAACAAGCCGAAGGTACGACGATGACGGAAGCCCGAAGCGCGGGGGAAGACCCCTGCAAACGATGTACAGACTACATCCTGATGGTAAGGCGAACGAGTATGTAGGGAGAGCGGGTAGAGAGGAGCTGTAAGGCGGGCGGATGGCACGCTGGGGTCCCCGCCTCGGACACTCACCTTGCAGTGCCCCTCGGGGAGCCCACGCATACTCGATTGCACTCATCGCGAGCGTAGAATGTGAACGACCGTCTCACCACACGGTATAAAACATTGAACGGGTGCGTACCTCTTTCCCACTGCACTGAGCTGGTGAGGAGCAATTTCGATCGTACTCCGAGTCCCTCTTCGCCCGGGTGGCCGTTAGACCAGAGACCAAGTACCAGGCGAGGCGAGCTTACACAGACAGCCAAGAGCAAGCATCCCAGGGGTAGAGTACAGAGCAGATCCAGCAACGAGAGACCAGACCAGGACCAGGACCAGGACAGAGGTAGGAAGGCAAGCAAATGGAGAAGAGTCAAGACGCTAAGTGGACGTCGTGATGGAAAATGAGACGGTCGCGAGGAGACAGACACAAGCGCTCGCATTTAGGGCAGGCGTTTGCAACCTTGACACGCTGCACTCGCAACCAGCGTTGAACGGGCGGTACCCAGGCGCTAGCA
>BACB01005699.1:0-34399 GCA_000338015.2 Ganoderma multipileum BCRC 37180 | reverse complement strand
GCGCTAGCGAACCACCACATTTCCTGGAGGATGCGGTGTCTCGGATGATCACTACCGTGATCACCACCCACCAGTAAACCCCCATTTTCGCTGGTGAAGTCAGCTTTTCACCCATCAACCTTGGCCCGGTCACCACCTTTCGGGCGCACAGTGTTGTCCTTGTCCGAATCACCATTGGATTTCCGGAATACAACCCACTGTGTTTGAATAGTAAATTGTTAGTATCTGCACCGAGTCACTAAATGAGGGATCAGGGCATACCCCGGTCCTTTTCGTAGGACGCATCTCCTCCCTGTTGATCGCTGCTTCCCCAGCCTCGACGCTCAACTCCTCAAGTTCGAAGTCGCACGTTTCGACCGCCAGCCCCTGTGTTCCAGCGCCACAGTGTCGCACGTGCCATGCCCTACTAACCTCCCATGTTTCTTTACCTTCCTTGTCATCATCAATGTCGCACAACTTTTCGACGGACGTAATGAAGATATGGCTGAGCGATGGAACATTGCGTGGGAGCGTGGCAATAAGACGGTCGAACTTGAAGGAGCGTAGACCCTCGTACATGCTGGTAGGGGAGAAGGGCCCGTACCGACTGCCAATGCGAGAGTCAATAACGATCCTGACATGCGTCAGATGTAGGACTTGCAACCCCTCCAGAAAGGCGTCCTGTATAGTCAGACAGTGCCATCAGCAACATGAAGACCACCAGAACGGAAATACGACGCATAGAATTACTCACCAGTACAGCGTCCCATGAGAGCTCCTTGACCCCTCCAGTGGGGCCGAGTAGTGGATCAAACTCGTAGTTCATGTAATCCACGTTTAGAATGAGATGCGTTAATTTTTCCCGGGCAATCGAGTCTTCCGACGGAAACAGTGAGAACAAGTCCTTGAGGATCGAAGTTCCTTCAACAACGGTGATGTTGACAAGAGCAAGATGGGTAGGTACATACTCTTGGATGATAGCACCGGAGATTTGAGAATTTGGGAGGCTATCAGCATTATGATCCATTTCACACATAACGCGGAGCGTGAGGTGGCGGATGGGACAAGTGAGACCAAGTGAATAGAGTAGAATGGGGCTCGTAGCCACTCGATCGAGTGCCTTCCAACCACAAGTCTTCTGCGCTTCACGGTTCTCCTCTCTGTGGGACTTTAGGCTACCATGGGAATAGATATGATCCTCCATGACGAGGGAACGGTCGATGTTAGGGAATACACTGAGGAGCACATCTAGCTGGAATAGATGCCCGATGCTCTTCAAGGTCACAGACCTTACCATCGGGAGGGTCGCATGAGACTTGAACGCTATCCCCAAAAGGTCGAACAGCAGCTCTATGTCCTCAAGAGTAGAGGTCAAGTTTGGTGCTATGCCGAACAATGAGTCGCATTGCCAGTCTTGGTATATGTCGCTTTGATGGAACGTCTTCAAAGCCGAATGGGTAGATCCAAGCAGGACATAGCAACAACACCGAGCTCATGAAGACTCGTCATCTCAGCCACTGCCGAAAGGATGCCCGAGGAGCGACCACGGCTCTGGGGGTACATGGAGGGAGAGCGTGCGGGCATGCGTGGTGCAGGCTAGTACTGCGACGAACTGGTCAACAAGTTCATCCGATGCCTGAGGCAGTTTTCGGTATGCCATGGGGATAATGATGGAATCGATGTTCGGGCTGCGCTGTTTCTCATCCACGAATATGAAGTTGTAGAGGTCGCGGAGTGATTCCTTGTCGTGGATGGTTATGGGACACATACGCAGCCGCCGCTTAATCGCAACAGGACGCATAGTGGAGCAGATGATTGACAAGGACAGCACATCTGAAACGTCTGTGAGATAACTGCAGATTTTGCGCATTACGTCCAGGTTGAGTTGAGGAGTCATGGTGGGTAGCAAATCGGAAGGCCGTCTGTTCGAAAGATGGCAGATCTAGATACTTAGTTTGAGAGGATAGTAGAAGACGAACGGAAGACATTCACGGACAGTAAGTACCTCCGTTCACTTCTGTGCTGTTTGTAAAGGACTGAGAGAAGCAGAGCCGATGAGGGTGTACGAGGGCCCGGTCCAGGGTGCTGCAGTCTTCTATCCAGCGGCACACGGCAGCGGAGATTCAATAAATCTTTAACCAGAGATTAAAGTGCAATAAGCTAGTTTGAAGTCCGACTAAGCAATTGCAATTTGATTGCAATTATGGTTATATCGAGGTTGTCCAGCGTGCGTCTCATCGCGGAAACAGAAATCAAGTGCTCAACCTCCCACCGCAGGTACACGCACTCCGGGCACCATGTAGTAGTTCTCATACGTGCATATATCGTATGCCACTATGTACTATACTATTGAATGACTATATAGGATGCTAAACTTTCGAGTCAAGGCAGGGAGGGATGGTGAGACTGCCGTGAAGGCTAAGCTTAGACTCGGAGCAGTGCGGCTCGACAAAGCTAAAGTTAAAGAAATGAATACTAACATCTATCTTCAGTTCAACTCCAAACGTGCCGTTGCCGTGTAAGAGCGTATCAACGAGTCAGCCGCCGCGGACCTAGGCTTGATAGTGCAGCGACAATCTTCGGGAATCCTTCAGAAATAGACTCGTCAATGACTCCCCCGGAACACAATCCAGAGGGACACACATGAAACAAGGCCGTCAGCCTGAACATGCTTGATCTTTATAGGGCGGCCGTCTTCCCCGAGAGGCGGCCCGATATCAAAGACGTGCAGTATGCAGGCCACGTTGACGAACAGCGTGTCTTCGGCAAAGAAACGCCCCGGGCAGATCCTGGACATCACATGAAATGTGTATGGACGAAAAGACGCGGGGAAACTAATGCCACGTGCCTTCGACCGTGCCCAAAGACGAATGCTGCCGGGTCGCGCACGCTTGTGTCGAGTGCGCCATTGCATATGAACCGTTCGGGTCGAAAGACCTCCGGATCTTCGTAAACCTTGGGGTCGTTCATGCATGCCCTTGACGGTAGAATGTTCAGCGTTGTTCCCTGTTCGCGGACGTAAGTAAACGCAGTGCCTACCAGGTGTTCGCAATCAGCGCGGTCCGAGCGGGGATGAAATATCCGCGAACTCGTCGTCAGCAATGTTCGTGTGCGGTACACCAAGGGGCGCCACCGAATGCCATCGCATCGATTCTTTGATGATGGCATTGACATAGACGAGCGAATCCTTGTCCCCGATATCCGGTAGATGGTGTAGCCCGATGACGGCGTCGAGCTCGGCGTGGGCCTTTCTGAGCACCTCGGGGTGGAGGGACACCCCCACGAATATCCCCAGAAGCGTCGTCAGCACCTTTGGAAGACGTGAGGAGGGGACTCAAGTGAACTGTTTCCTGATGATCCGTACTGTGTCAGTGCCACCTGGATGTATGCATGGTCATGAAATCAGTGACCAAATGCTTCCAACGATGGGAAGCCGTACCTCCGAAGGAGACTGCACAGACATTCTTGATGATATCCTCATCCTCGGGTGAAATGACGCCAGATTTCCCCATGCTCCGGAGCAATTTTGCGGCAATTGACTCAGTAGCTTCTCCGTGCTCCTAAAGAGGGGTAGGGTGCCGACGGTCAACATAACGCTGCGAAGATCATAAATCAATGGACGACGGACCAGCCTAGCCTTGGTGCATTCGAACGGGACGTTCCTAAGTCGGTCTCCCGCCGCCATCCACTTGGCCCACAGCCTCTGCGATGTCGCACCGGGGAACCAAGGGGGGATGTGTCGAAGAAACGGTAGATACTCGACAAGGAATTTGCCAGAAACCAAGCCTTCTGCGGCGCCAGTGACTGCTTCTTCCGAAATTTGCACGTAGGCATTGTGTTCGTCCTTGACGTCAATACCGTATACTATCTTCAATATCGCAGATGCAAAGTTGCTGTTTTCGCAACTCGTCAGCTCGAAGAAGCAATATTGAACGCATACACGGTAGACTTACAACTGGATAAGCTGGTTCAAGCGGCAAGGATTCTCGAGCAGCATCTCGAGGAAGACATGGGTAACAGTTTGCTGCATTGACCGGTACTGCTCAACAGCATCCCGGCGGAAATACTGCGAGAAGGCGCGTCTATAACGGCACCATCGTTGTCCATACGGCATGAGACTGAGGGCAAAGCTATTCCCAGACCTGTACGGACAGTGCGTCATTCGTGAGTGGTTTACGCGTTCCCAGAGAACTCACAGTTCTACCATTGGAGACCGAAGGCGATCCAATGTATTTGCAGAATGTTTATCAAGATACTCGAAAACCGCCTCAGCGCTTCCAAGCACCACAATGGACTGTCCAAACACTTGGAAGTAGAGGACATCCCCTTCGACAAGACGGGTCAGTATTCATGCTCTGGATGGAGCACTGCGTCGCTTACCAAACTGGTGGCTCAGGTCTCTAAAGCCGACCCATTGCGTCGACCGAGGCATGTTGAACATGTTACTGATGATTGGGAGGCGTGTTGGACCTGGGGGCAGAGGACGGCCGCACGTGCGACTTTGCCACCGTACGATAGACCGGAAAGAAAGAGCGGCAAGTAGAGCAACAGCGAGTTGTGCTAGGACAAGCATGCTCACCGGACTCGTCGACTGGATCATGGTGGAGAGGGATGGTTGAATCAATCTAGAGGATGCGTATCTGAAGTCAGAGGACGGGTAACTTGAAAAATAAGAGCTTGCATGGATGCAGAGCTTTATAGCCAGTCCAGGTGGCTTGGAGGTGCATCAGGAAAATGGGTTATCTCCCTCGGGAGACTGATCTCCGATGGCTCCGGCAGCAAGCCGAGGGAGGCTGTGGCCTCTTCCCAATCCAGAAAGGAGGCCCGATCTCCATCACGAGAGTGCATCTCATCCAGGTCTCGGAAGGAGTATGTGTCTCCTCAGGGGGCCTGGGGGAGATGCATTCTCCCTTCTCTCGTTATGCCTTGTTATGAGGCTCCGCTTATTGGCACCATCCCTGCTCACCAACAGCCTCGGTCGCATCGTGGTACTACTGCCCCCTGTTCTCCCTCGGTGCCTGTTCGACGATATTACGAAGCGACTCCTTGTCAAAAAACGCGGTGCGCTGCCGCTTCGTCGCTGCAGCGCATCAACACTACCTCATGCGCGGTGCTGAGGATTTCGAATCCGGAGTCGCAGGACTATCTCCCCGAGGCGGGCAGGACCTCTACAACACGGCACGCGATGAGTTTCCAGGGCACGGGGATGAGGTCTCGAGTGAGCTGGCCCTCCGCGCGCCCCCTGCCGCATCTCGTGCTCGACACGATACCGGTCGACCGCGTACTTCTCCCCACAGCATGCGCTCAGTGCCGACTTCTCTGGGCGCCTTCTTGAGGTCGTTCTCGAGTCGGCGATGGTGCTGGTGCTCCGACCCCAGGTTATCCTTGAGCTTTTGCTTCGCAGATCGTTCCCGGTTTAAGGTGGCGTCCTGCTGGCGATGGTGGCGATCACGGAGTGATTCGACCTCACGCTGGAGAATCTTCACCTGTCCATGACTCGGGCTGGTTGGCGAAGCACGTCTGTCATTCAGGGCAGGTGTATGGAGGCATATGGCCGTCGAGTGGCTGCAAAGGTGAGTAGGCTGGCAAGTACGTATTGCCAATCAGTAGTACTGACCTCGTGCGGCCCCGCATTAACCTGTGCCTGAGCTGGACTCGGTAGGAGAATGAGCTCTCCTCAAGGAGATGCGTGCTCCGTATGGGAGATCACGGAGATCAGCAGATCAATAATCAAACCCACAAGGAGAATCTCCTTCGGCTCCTTCCACCCCATCAAGGAGCCATAGGAGATGGGCAAGTTTCCTGATGTGCGTCTAAGACATAAGGTTAAACTTAACGCACCCAGTTCAGAACACACACTAGTGCCTCGTTGGGTGTCTGACATATGGTCCTCCCAATTGAGGGCCAAGTGTTTCCCACTCCATCCCGCTTTTCCATCGGTACCTAAGAAGAAAAGTACACCCGAATGGTTGCATAAGAGTTGCATCCGTCAGCACGCCATATCTGTCATTAACGAATGAAGGAGAACGGTATTGGAGCATAGGTTTATGGACTCGAAGGTCTGGGGGCGCTGTCCTAGGCCCTTCGTGACAATCGCGAGCCGTAAGCCGGCGTTATACATGTGGCATCCGGTGTGAAAGCCGGTCGTAGGGCAGTGGGGGGGAAGGGGGTCGGTTGGCGCCATCTGAACATTGCTAGAGGGTTATGTGCTTGTGGAGGATAATGCAGCAATCGAGAATTGCGCCAGACGTCAACCGAGGAGTACCTAGGAGTAAAAGCACTGCACTTTGGGAATTTTCACATCATCAAATTAAAGGGAGGCGAAGAGAGACTGAGAAGTGTTGTTATTCTTGGCACTTACCTTGTGACAAGCGAGCGCGTGCTCCTCGCTCTGCCCCATCCCACCACTATCATCCCGACCCCCGACAGATACCCCCGCCCTCCTTTCGGACATATTTAGGTACACTCGCGCTCACATATATAAGCTCCAGTGTATCTACGTTGTACAGCACACGTTTGCATCGGACAAACGCCTATCGCATTCCTCTTCGCCTCTCTCTCTCGCGCTCCGAGCACCCGCGAATCTCTACAAGAAGGAAGAGGCTTACTGTTCGACTTCACGTTACAATGGTCACGATTCCCCACCATTCCCGCTGGCATCATGCCAACGCTGCATGTTCCGAGTCAACATCAGGAAAGTGTGATATCTCCCTCCGGAGACCGATCTCCGATGGCTCCAGGGGCAAGCTGGGGGAGGCTGTGACCTCCTCCAAATTGAGTAAGGAGCCTTGATCTCCATCACGAGAGCCCATCTCATCCAGGTCTCGGAAGGAGAATGTGTCTCCTCAGGGAGCCAGAAGGAGACACACTCCCCCTTCTCTCATAATACCTCGCTCGAGACCCCTTCCATCCACTCTCGGCAACGTTCGCGCCGCCCGTTCGAAGCCGTCACGAGGTGATGCACCACGATCCGGGTGTTGGGTCGATCTACATATGGGCAGAGCTGAGGCCGGTGAGTGAGGGACGGGGGTATGTGGCGGGCCCGAGGGCAGGGGAATCGGGAAAAACAGTACGTTGATCCCATGCCGAAATGAGGTACGTACTCGAGCCTGAGAGGACACATGGCATAGCGACGTGGGAGCAAGGACGGGAACGAAGATGGCGAGCGGAACGAGAATGAGAGGGAGCAGAGCGGCACGTAGATCCGGATATAGTAGTGGTGGCCGCGAGCTCGAACGTAGTGGCGGTGGCCACTACAGTCGAAAGGGTGTTGACGATATCCTCAAGCAACTCGGTAGCGACTCCTGCTCGCCACATAGCCACGATGAGTTGACGCATCTGCATGCACACTGCTGAACATCCCGGATCCAGAATTTCGGCACCATCTCTTTGAGGCGGCGGCCGGCCGGCCGCTGAGAACCTTTCGACATTGCGCAGCCAGTTCATGAGACGAGGAGGAGTGGGCTCCACTTCTTCTGAGAAAGGGCCGCGCTGAACTCCAGAGCGACCAGAACGCGTGGAACACCGAGCGCACGCTCGCGCGGGGTCGCGCGCTGTGAGTATTGTCCATCAATCCTTCAGCCAATCTCCTGCTCATGGCCCGCAACACCTGTGCCTGATGTGGACTCGGGAGGAGAATGGCCTCTCCTCAAGGAGATGCGTCCTCCTGATTGGAGATGCGTCCTCCTGATTGGAGATCGCGGAGACGGCCAGATCAATAAGGTGATCTCCAAGGAGAATCTCATCTGGCTCCCTCCGCGGCCGTGAGGAGCGCTAGGAGCTTGGCACGTTTCCTGATGAATCCGCCTTGGCGTTACCAGTTTGGGAACGGAATTTCTGGAGACGGAATGAGCTGTTCGTTCTTCGTGTCAGGGAGGGCGTTACTGTGCGCGTACTGTCATGAGCAACGTTTTGCAGTGACAATACGAGAGTTTCGAGAGGCTTACTGTGCCACATGATGAGCAATAAACGCGTGCGCAGACGCATCCAATTCAACGGTTACCACTATCTTATTGCAACAGTACCTGAACGTCCATTGTTGCGGATATTTGACTGGCCACATTACATCTTGGACATTTGTGCGGCGGTTGTAGAGGCGAACTGCTGAAGACGGAGGCGGCGCTTAGCGCCCGACTACCGCCGCGATGAGATAGTGTGACAAACCGTGACTGAGTCCCAGTAACGACGGCGTCACGCGATACTTGGACTCTGTCTCCTCGACTCACTCACCATTGCAGGCTCTCTTCTTGACTCGATTGTCGCTAGGGCTAGCGCCGTTTTATTGCTCATCCCTCTGCGAGTATGTATGTGTTGATATAGTATTGTCCCCTGACGCTGACATTACAATGACATTTAGGCCCCACCTTGCAGTGAATTCAAGTGACGGTCATAGAGACTATGGAAGTTAAATTACCTATGAGTTCCTCGGTAGGAACCCACTGGTATGAACTCACAATGGCGTGCTGGAAACCCGCGTAAGGATGAAGTGTACTGTAAGTCGTTTTCGCCATCGTGCCTTAGACGAGCGCATCGCAGCAGATCGCAGCACCGGTTTGGCGAAGACAGCGAAAGACGTTCCGTCAGCCATATTTTTATGTACAAGAGCTTTCTTAGTGCATTCCTTGCTGTCATTAGCCCAACTCAATTCTAATAGTTTAGTTGGCGACCGATTTCGTGTGCACCCAAATCCGTCTGAGTCCATCAAAGCGCCACCGCTGCCGCCGATGCCGAAGGCCTTCTTCGTACGCTCCCGGGCGATGCGGCGAGCACGTATCTCCTTGAGTTCCTCACCTTTTTGCTTCGTTTTTGAGAGGTGGGTGGAAAGGATGCCTCTTAATGTCCCCCACTTCTTGCCAGGATGGGGGACAGCTTGCCAGGCCGACCAGCCTGCCGCCAACGCGACTGTGGCGGCCTTCAGCCTCCATCATCGGCATCAGCTACGGAGCTCCTTATTTGGTGCGCATCGACGGATTCGGACGTGCGGGAAGTTGGAGGCCAACTAAACTATTAGAATTGAGTTGGGCTATTGCGAGGCCCGGTTCAGGATCGACGTATCTGACAAAATATCCCATCAGGCTGGTCACGTTGATGCTGCGCTGGAGGTCTCCCAAGGTCTGGTCCAACGGAGGCACGTCGTCGAGTGACTTCCCTCTCTCCGCCGTTTATCTAAGTACTCACGTCACTTCCAAACCCTGTCTGGTGCAGTGCTCTGAATTTAGTTAGGTAGAAAGTGGCGTGAAGCAAGTGCAGCTTTCAGGAACGGCTGTTTTCATGCCAGCCAGCAACGGTGAGACGGGCGTCCATCACTGGCAGGTGTCATGGACTTAGCGAATCACCCGATGGTCATTCTTCGCCATACTTAGGAGCAATGCGCTTCCGAGTCCTTTGGCGAAGCCTCCCTCAAGACTGCGCGGCGTCGGAGGTGCCACCTCGCGGAGAAAGGAGGGGATTATTCATATTGAGAAGGTCGCATTTTGGGGGTAGACGGCGAGTACTAGTGCACCGGATTCGGAGACCTTGTTCTAATCGAAGGCGCATTCTAGTGTCCGACTAAGCGGTCCAGCCATGCCCCATGTGCACGAGGGCGTGAGCATCCAATGCGTACTCGAATGGCAGGACAGCACCCCCGGTGCGTATCTTACTGTCTAAACGCAGACTCGGCGTAGATCTCATTTGAAAAAAGTTGCAGCGCCGTGAGAAGCTCAGGTTCCTTCGCTGCTGTTGTTTCGCTTGACCCGCCGAGTATAAGGATGGGGAGTTCTTGATAGCGTGGATTCATAGCCCCCTCTGGCCTTCTCTAGCCATGGGCTACAGCCTGCACATCTATCCGACCGTCCCCCTGGGTCTCGTCCTGCTCTGCGTGTTGTACGTGCGCTCGATCATTAGATGGCGAGCACGCTCTCGCGGACGTCCTTTGCCCCCTGGACCGCCTGCCCTCCCCGTGGTAGGGAATCTATTCAATATACCGGAGGATAGGGCATGGTTTGCCTTCCGCGACCTCACTGCCCGGTACGGTGGGCATAGCAACATCGATCGAGCGGTAGTCCGATGCCTAACATGATCCGGGTCAACAGGCAACATCATCCACTTCCGCATCCTAGGGCGGTCGACAGTCATCCTGGGGAGTTCAGAGGTTATTCGCGAATTTCTCGAGAAACGGGCTGCCAATACCTCCGATAGACCCCAGGTCCCAGTCATTGAGCTGTGAGTGCCCACATCCAACGTTGACCGATAGCTTGGCACTCACATCTTTACTCAACGGGCCCAACGAGTAGCCTAGGACAGGATGCCAACTTTGGCTTCATGCCATATGGCCAGAAATGGCGGCTATACCGGCGTCACTTCTGGCAACACTTCACCGCGCGCGCGATAGAACAATACGAGCCCGTCCAGCGTGCCGTGGCCCACCAGTTCCTTGCGCGACTCCTAGAAACCCCTTCTGAGATCAGGGACCACATCCGTTAGTAAGTGTCAGCTCGTTACGAATGGCTCGCGCACCGGTAGCTCATCCGATCCCTCCAATCAGCACATTCCTCGCATCTCTTTTGAAGAACGTGTATGGCATCGGCCTCACGGAAGACCACAGTAAATATGCGGAGACCTTCGAGGTGTCGTCCGAGAGCGTCACGCAGGGGCTCGTCCCCGGCAAGTACATCGTCGACCTGCTCCCCTTCCTGAAGCATGTGCCGAAGTGGGTTCCCGGCTTTGCATGGCAGGCCGACTTCGAGCGTTGGCGGGGAGCTGTCCATGATGTGAGGAACGTACCTTTTGCTTTCACCAAACAAGCCATGGTGAGGATCTTTCTGTCGCTGCATTTGCGTTTGTGGACGGGGCTGATAGACTGATTGTTAATGGTCAATCCGAACCAGGCGCGTGGAGAGGGCCTTGAATCGATGGTCGCCAAGACGCTGACTTTGGACGGAAGCTTTGACGAAGGCCATGCGGATCTTGAAGATGTAGCTAGAGGTATCGGCTTCGTCAGCTACGCCGGTGAGCATTCTCAGCCATACGTACTGCTCCACGTCGCTCACCGAACATTCGTCTCCAGCTGGAGCGGATACGGTAATTTCCGCAGTGATCTACATCCAATCCGCGAGCAGAAGCTGACCTCCGATGACAGTCGTTTATCGCCTTCCAATCATTTTTCCTCGCCATGGTTCTGCACCCCGAAGCTCAGAAGAAGGCCCAGGCCGAACTGGACGCCGTCGTCGGACCCGGCCGTATGCCGGACTTCAGCGATTGGAAATCATTGGTCTACGTGAATGCGCTCATCAAGGAAGTCTTCCGATGGCATACGGTCGCCCCGCTCGGTGTAGCACACTCTACTTCCGCGGACGACGAGCTGAACGGGTACTTCATCCCCGCGGGGACAGTCCTGCTGCCAAATATATGGTTAACATGTTCCGCCTTTCGCCCGAATAAGTAAGGCACTGACCATGATCGTTGTTGACACAGGGCGTGCATGCACGACCCCGCACTGTACGAAGATCCTTATGTGTTCCGCCCGGAGCGTTTCATTCGCGACGGAAAGCTCGACCCGTTGGTTCAGGACCCCCTTGCGTTCGTCTTCGGCTTTGGACGGAGGTTCGTTACCCCTCCGCAGTTGCGCTCCATCCCGCACAAGGTTGCGGACCAAAAATGAGTAGCTCACATGGTCGATCACAGGATCTGCCCGGGGCGACACTACGCAGAGGCTGCGTTATTCATCAACGTAGCTTCGGTGCTCCATGCGTTCGACATCACACCGCCGTTAGATGCAGACGGCCGCCCTATCGCCCTCGATCACCGCATGACGGCCGGTTTCATCTCGTACGTACTTACAGTACCTCTTGCCTCCTGAACGCAGTCCGAAGCGCTGATTTTTTTGGATAACACCCTCTTTCAGCTACGCCGAGGACGCTCGGTGCACCATTAAGCCTCGTTCCGCGGAGGCTGCGGCATTGATCATGGCAAACGCCCATGCTTTGACCGCATGAACATGGACGTCCTGAAGAAAGCTCGTCTGTACATTTTTGTGGAGTCCGAAAGCTCTCAAACTGCCATGTCGCTATCAGTGACCTTGTGGGACTAAGAAATCGATCTCGAAAGCTGTTGGTCTGCGGACTATGTAGAGTACAGGTGATCTCATCGAATGTATAACAATATTGCGCTCTTGCTCTGGATGGCGAATAAATACGTACGTCACCGTCCGACAACGTCGAGGATCGCGGCGACAGCAGCTTAAACGAGTACATACTAATGAGGATGCAAGTCTCTTACCACCATCATATCACCTTAGCTGGCTGATGAACCGATGACGACGGAGCATCTCATAGATCGCACGCATGTACAACGACTGGAAAAGGGTTCGCATCGAGGGTACGACGGAAACATGCTCTACTACGGTAGGATATAGCAAAATACATGAGCGTGGTGTGATGTGTTGGTGTTTACGGCGGTGGGAGGTGGAGAGGAATTACTATACGAGGGAGTCAGAGAGTGCCATATGACGAGACGACGACGACAAAGTCCAAAATGTCCTTATGTATGTATGCTGATCCTGTGCTGGAGCGAAAACAAAACGATAGTGGCGTAAGGCGACGAAAAGTACCAATGCGTGCGTAGACGACGTAACCAGCAGCGTCCATAGATGTCCGAACTGCAAGACGTAAAACATGTTCACAATGTCGATGTCGTGAATGAGTCTCTGCTCAGCCAGCACGCGAAAGCAACACGCGATCGATAGCGTCGTTGATGACCCGCTTGCGAGCCGAGAGGTCCTGACCGAACTGCTCCTCTAGACGGCGGCGAATCTCCCTTTTGGTGACAGTCGTCAGGTCGGCATTGCGCAGATGCGCCTCGACCGCAGCCTCAATTGCGGAGTCCGAGGGTCCTTCGAGGAAGTCTTGGTCTTCCGGACTTCGTGTCGCGGGAATCTGAACATCAAGGTAGCCCGTAGCGGGACGTGAAGGCATGGGTTGATGAAGGACTTTGGGTGCCATTGCCTGTGACACCGGGGTATTGCGTCCGGACTGGTATCCAGGTGGAGGATACATCATCTGCATCTGGGACGGCGCCGGCGAGTATGCACGCGACATGGCGGGCTCGTAGAACGTCTCGCGGCCATAGATCGATGCCGTGTGGGATTCGGCGTAACCGTCATTGCGCATCTTCGTTGGCGGTACCCAGGAGCCAATACTGTGGTTTGACTCCTTGTCCCAGAGTTCGTTCTCCTGCAAATAGATATAGAACCATCAGACAGGCACAACAGAACAACGAACTCGCTACGTACGTAATCATTCCAGGACTTGAGAGGGATGGAGCGAGGATCGAACTTGCCCTCGTCCTATAATGCACATCATGAGATACCCCCCAACCGCTCGAATAGGACTAGTACTTACGTGGACGATCATCTTCTTACCGGACTCTCCCAAGACAACACGAGTCTGACCCCAGGAGAAGTCGTCCATACGCCAGAAGGAGTAGAGCGGCAGGAAGAACGAGAAGGCGGGGATGGCGAGGATGTAGAAGATCATCCAACCGATCATGTCCCACTTGCGACGAAGAACGAATACCAGCGCCTGCAGACCGTAGACAGCAGCAATAAGGACAATCGACAGTGTTGGGATCTGCGAATGAGCACCGGCTGCAAGGTAGATGAGATAGACGATCTGTCCCAACGGTTAGTTAAAAGTCCCACGGACATGCGTTGTGAGATGCACTCACGTAGGCGACAGTAACGGGCTGGATGATCGTGGACAGAAGATCAATCATGACGATGAACCGCATGGAGAAACAACAGAAACCGCAAAGCTGGTCCAAGAAGATGAGTTCGGCCAGGTTGTGCACTGTGGAGTTGATCCAACGCCGACGCTGGGACAACAGAACCTTCCAGTCATCGGGCGCGACGGTGTAGGCATGGGCGTCCCGAACGAACTGTGTCTTGTACATCGGGAAGTGCTTGAGTAGCAGCGTCGTCAAGTAACGATCTTCACCGAGATGGAGGAGGTTCTTCATATGCAGCGTGTCGACACGATTCTCCGAGTAGTCCTCGATGATCTGGTTGCTGATAAAGAGCGGCTTGTGGGTGTCCGGAGTGCGCAAACGGTAGAGCGTGAAACAACCGGGCAAACAAGTGACGGAACCGAAGAGGGACTCGAATGCCTTGGCCATGTGGTGGGAGATGAAGTACTCGTACACTTGCATCATGGTGATGAGGGACTGTTTCGCGTTCGCAAGTTCGGTTTCACCACAGACACCGAGCAGCTTCTTGTCGTGAATCATGCTGAGACAACTCTTAACACAAATGCACCTGATATGCAAAGAGAAGACTCACGCAGAGATCAGGCGGTTCAGGGAGAGAGGCGCGACGGTTGTATCGGCATCAACCATGAACACGTACTCGTAGAATGTCGGGTTCACGCCAATGACGTTCTTGATCTGGTGGTAGATCTCCAACTCGAGCGGGTTCATAGGCGCGTTGAAGTGGACCTGCTCGAACTTCAACAACGGTCGATGGACAATTACACATCACATACCTTGTTCAAGAACTGCATGAGCACCATCTGAGAGTCACGCTTACCACGGTTACCCGGGCGCGACTTCTCGCCTGGCTTGCCGCACTTCACGACGACGAGGTACGGGACGACGTGGCCAGCGATTTCATACAACCCAGAGAAGACCTTGCCCATGTTGTGCTGCTTGGCACCCTCGCCGAGAGAGAGGAAGCTGAGCGGCTCCGCGTCGACATTGGGGTTCGCACCGAGGACCTCGAGCACGATACGGGGGGTAGGCATGTCGTTACCGGAACCGACGACCATACCATCACAAATGATGAACAACAGCTTGCGCTTATCGTCGTACTTCATCTGCGCGAGCGAATCGATCGTCTTCTTGAGCGAAGAGGTGCCTTCCGTGTAACACGGGACTTGACAGATGACGAACTTGTCGTGGTCCTCCGGCGCACGAGCCGCGCTGAAGTTAATGGACGCGATGAATTTGAAGCCGATGACGCTGACCATGACGATCGACAGGGCAAGCAGGATGTACGTTGCAAATAGGCACTGGGGCGAGTTTCGGTTGTCGACTTTCCCAATGATCAACAGGTTGCGCATGCAGACGCGCTGCCGTTCCAGCGTGGCCGAGTCAAGGTTGAGCCCGTCAATGACCTTCGTGACATCCGAGCCGGCGTTGTGCTGGAAAACATCGACGATCGACTGGTGCATGAACTTTGTGTCGATATCGCCGGGAGCCACTGCATTGTTTGGGAGAGTGGCGACGGCTGGGGGGTTGTGGATGTAGGTCGTGAAGTCGTACACCAGTCCTCTGTAAATGGCGACGGAGTTGCCCGCAGCCGCCATTGACCGGATCTGCTTGGGGCTGTAGCCGACAAAGCCAAGACGATTGTTCCAGCGCATCTCCGTCATCGTCTCCCAGTACCAGTCTGGACGGGGGTCGTTGGTCCAGGAACGGAAGTCATGGTACTGCGCGTTCTGCTCCGTAGACTCGTTCTTGCTCGAAAGTACAACGTAGGGGTTGACGCTTCCTGAGATGCCGTTACACAGAGCGCTAACCTGAACAAACAATCAGTGAGGAGCTCAAATCCTAACGCACAATATAACATACTTGAACTGGGAAAAGATTGTCAGCGATCGTGCCACCATAGTTGAGGACGGACTTCAACGGGACCACGTTGACAGCACGGAAATGGTTACCCGCAATTGCCGTCAAATCAAACACTTCGCCCCGGATCGCGATGTAGACGTTATTCGGGTCGTTCGTGAATGAGTGACCGTTGAGCTCGGACGTGTTGAAGACGTGCTCGGTGGGACAGATGATACGGGAGATGAAGACGATGACGAAGACCGCGCACGCGCAGATGAACCAGATGATCATGTTGAGCGCGAGCTTCTCTCTCCACGCCTGCCGGACGTCCATCCGCTTCATGCGTCCAACGTACCTCAGCACGAAGTTCGGGATCCAGAAGGTGAGCATCCAGCAAAGCGCGACCCAGCGTCGACGAGCCGAAGTCTCCTTCAGCACTTCCGCCGTCTCGCCTTCCTGAATCTCACCAGCCAACGCCTCCTTGTCAAGCAGGCCCTTCGTGTCCGCGTTCTGGAACATGTTCCGCGAGGGAGCGTACGATTCCGTGCCGAAGTTAGACACAGAGCCGTCGTCGCGCTGGCTCGTGTAAGCGCTGCGGCCGTCGAAGTCGTCGCTGCGGAAGGACTTCCGTTCGTCGTAATCGTCGTACATGTCGGCTCGCTGGAAAGGAGAGGCATTGGCAACGAGAGGAAGTGCTTGGCTAGACTGGTTGAAGGGGTCGCCGAAGTCGGCTTGGTACGGAGACTCGGCACCTGGCACTTGGTAGGGCGCATAGGGGTCGCTCAACCCGCGAGGGTCAAGACCTGCCTCTGCCTCGGCATCGCGGATGCGATTACGCTTCTGCTCCTCTGTATCCTTGGAGCGGAGGTCATCTTCGAGACGATGGAATGCCGCCTGCGATAGGAAGACCTGGGAGGGATTGTCAATGGCCTGAATCGGAGTTAGATCGTAACAACACTCACCATGGACATGCCGAGGGCGATATCCCGCTCCTGCAAGCCCAATGCGTTCCTGCTCTGTTCGACTTGAGCACGCGCATCGCCATCGCTAACACCAACAGCCGCAAGCTGCGACTGATACCGCTGCGTGAACTCGTCCGGCGTCATCATCGCCTCGAACACGTTGACATTGCGCCTCGCGATCTCAGACATCCCGACGCTCCGCACCTGCGCCTTGACAGAACGGCCCTCCAGCTGGTTCGGCAGTTGCGAGTCGTTGGGGTTGATGCAGAAAACGTACCACGACTGCGTGTCCTCGAGGGTTTCGAATAGCACGTCGAGCGCCGACCTGAACTCGCCAGCGATGCAAGGTGCACCGCCCGAGGCAGGTGCCTCGTCTTCCTCCTTCTCCTCGATCTCACCCTCCTTAACCGTCGGCATCCGCTTGATGGTGTTCTTGCGGCGTGTCGAGGGTGCACGCATCGGTTTGACGGGTTGCTGCGCCGAGACGATCGTGTCTTCGTTTCGAGGATGCGCCTGGGTGGCGATCGCCTTCGCAGAGAATAGGCCGCGGACGAAGGGATTCATGGAACCGGAACCATCAGCGGCAGGGGCGTCCGAAGTGCCCGTCGCGGTGCCCCGAAGAAGCGAGACGAAGTCGGGGTTGAGCGCGTCCAAGTTCTTCTCGAGGAAGTTCTGTGCGGAATAAGTGACCGGACCGCTGTAATGATTGACGATGAATGTAGGGAACCCAGCGCGATCCATGCCCCCGGTCTTGAACGACGAGTGGTTACCCCATCGCTTCGTGATCGCCTCCACCATCGTGTGGTCGGTCTTGCGCGGCATCCGGCGTGCCTGATCGTCCATGATGTGGATAAGACCACCAGGGCGGTTCTGGAGAAGGCGGACACATTCTGAGTTGTCGAAGTAGGGAACGTGTGGGACGAAGCGGGAGATGCCCTCGTTGTTGTACTCCTGGACGTGCGACTCGAACAGCCTCTTCTGGACGAAGTTGAGGAGACGCTCGTTCGCATAGTTGACACAGAACTGGTCAAGCGAGTTGGGTCGGCTCGTCAGGTTCTGCGGGCCGGGGAGGTCGAACAGGCCGATGAACGTTGCGAAGTCGTCACGACAAAGACGCTGGTTGATGTGCTCGTTCAACCAAGCGAAAAGGAGGGAGTACAGCATGCGTGCGAGCTCGTCCCGGTTGTCCGACGCGCCGTCCGGGTCGAGGAAGACCGTGCACAGCTCCTTCTTGACCAGCTTGGTCTTATACGACAAAGCCGCCTCCAGGGCACTGGGTTGAACGCCCAAGAATTCGGAGACAATCTGGAGGACATCCAGATTCCGGACGACGGCCGCATCCTCGTTCCGATGACGGTCGATGGTGAACTCGAGGTTGCCGAGGTGAAGGATGGCCGCGACGAGCTGACATGTCTGTGCGACGTGCCTCTTCGAGAAGCCGACATTCTTCAATGCCACCTTCAGCTGCTCAAACCGGACAGCGTCATCGTTTTGAGCCGCGTTCGCCCCGCGACCGCCTATGGGTGCACGGGCTCCCAGATACCGGTACTGGGTCTTGTCTGAGAGGTGCATATGTGTCCGCTCCTCCGCGGAGGCACCGGCGATCAAGTAGTAGAAGATGTGGAAGTTGCGCTCGCCCGACGGGGCGCCGGACACACGACTCCGCTCGAGGTAGTAATCGAGAGTCTTGACACCGCATATCCGTCCGCGCTCGGTGAACTGGAGTTCAGTGTATTTGCCGAAATGAGAGGCGTTGGGGTTAAAGAGCGTGCGGGAGTTGCCAAACGTCTCCAAGACGAATTCGGCGGCAGGGACTTGGTTGCCGAGCTTCGAGCCCTTCTTGCCAGGCTGACTGACACTAAGCTCGAGGAGCGTCTTGATAGCGAGCCTGCGGTTCTCCGACTTGCCGCTGCCCGTCTCACCGCTGTGAAACAGGTGTAAGCCACGCTCAGCAAGCTATAAATGCCACGCCCAACAACGAGACCCTTGGGAGAGGCGGAACAGACGGAAACTTTCACGTAGCTAGACTTTGTCCCTGTCACTTTCCCATTTTGCTGGACAGACTGTCTAGCCACATAAGGTTTCCGTGACTTCCACCGCATTAACCTTCACGATCCGTTCGAAGAGACGGACGACCCCGTCCGGTCCTAAGCGCGAGTGGTATTCTCGGGACCAGGAACTCGCCAGAAATTACCTGAAAAATTCCAGGTGCCGGACGGATAATCCGAACGTCCTTCGAAAGCCAGGACGGCCTCTCGCCGTACCGTGGTAAGTCCCAACAAGTCCCGATCTATGTTTAGCTCCTGGCAGAGAGGAAAACTCCTGAGGCTGGGACTTTGCCACGGTTGATCCCCTGAGCACCGCCCGCATAGGGACCCACAGCCAGCACAGGAGTTCGTGTCGAGGGATAGCCCATGCTTAGAGCCATACCTCTGCAGAATCGGGATAGGCGAGGACAGAGAAGGGAAACGCAAGAGATGGAAACGAGGATGAAAGGACGTACGTGAAGATGATCGACTGGTCCTGCTGCGTCCTTCGCATGTGGTAGTAGGCATGGTTGGCGAGCTGGAAGATGTGAGGTGGAAGCCGGACCTTGTCGGGGGAGGTGTCGCGATACTCTGCCGCGTACTTGTGGAGGACGGCGTCGGAATTAGAGGGAACATACTTGTGGGGGTTTACTGCGACGAGGGCGGAGGTTCCGAGGTTAGTGTAGATGTTGTCTGTCATAAACCGCTCGCGGATGCATGAGACGATGATGTCCTCCGAGACCGGGGAGAGGGTTGCAAGGTCAGTGACGGACTCGAGCTGCTGGTGCAGCGTCGATTGTCGGTGGGCCATGATGGCGGACTACAGCACCGGGGTGCTCCCCGCTTCCTGGTTGTCGAAAGAAAAGAAAGGAGGGAGGAGGACGAGAGGGAGAGGACGAGCGTCGTCGTTGGTATGGCAGTGGGAAAGCGTGGTGCTGGGCGCAGACGGCCTCCCCCGTTTGGCGGTGTCGTGACGGAGATTGAATACTTCAGCCGGAGTCAAGCCATTGCGAGTTTCCAAGCTCCGAACCTGCTACTTTACTTGATACTCCGCTATTCTCCGTCCCAACTCAGCCATCCGTCCCCTACCACGGTCGACCAGTCTCTCAGTTGAACGACTTCCACCAGTTCTGCGCTCTTACCTTTGCACTCTTGCCTACTCGCCATGCCTTGACGGATATCACTGAACGCCGCACACCCCGGCATTGCCGCTGGCACCAACGCCGGGTGGGAACAGTCCGACTGTGCGCCGCGGCATCGCCGAGTACTGTAGTCGCCCTAATTATAACAACGCGGTGTGACACCGTGACCCAACAATTTGGTCAAGGAGATAACAACGAGCCGGGCTGGAACCGTGACACCAGTGTTCCGTTAACACATTCCCTCTCTGCCAAGGGTAATCGAGGCCTTGGTTGAATGCTTCTGTTCCTACACTTCACTGTAGAGGCCCGAAACAACAATTTTAAGGCACTTGAAAGCGAGTCGAGAGCAAAATCGGGGGGAGGAGGGGTTAGACGCCCGTGACGGTTGTCTCCGCCCTAACAATCGGGGTCGTTTGTGACGTGACAAAATGCGAGTTAACATAACAATGGCTCACCGTGACGTGACAAAATTGTTATAATTAGGGCGATTACAGTATCGAGGCTAGACTCTGGAAGCCAAGGCTTCCCTCTTTGAGATCATCTACTTAGATCATACGTTCGACCCGCCAGCATCAAGACTCGCAACCTGGCGTGCTGTGCCAGTATAGATCGCAACAGTATGTTTTCAAAAATATATGGAAAGTAGAACAATTCCCTTGACATTACTCAGCCAGTTCGGTCTCCTTTCCCCGCTTCCGGAACGCGAAGACTGATGTCGTTATGCGACACTTTCGTTCAGTAAACCGACTCAAAGACTTCTTGAAGTTGAGCCCTCGGACGCTCCGTTCGGGATCAGCAGGGCCATGATCCCTGGATGATCTCGGCTTCTTGGGAAAGCGTTGCGCCGCGTAAATTTAGCTGCTGGCCTTTAGTAGGCTCTGAATCCGGTGCGACTGTACGGGCCGTCAGCGATTCAAGATATTGTGGCACACAGGTACGTTGCTCCTGATATACATCTGTATGCCGTGCGGTGGCCGTAGCCATCCGGTGTATAGCTCTCGACTTTTAGTCTGCTAACGGTATCATATGTTAGGACTTGCTCCGACCGCGTATGCGGACACACCCAGCAATATGTCGCCTTGCTAATGAGCAAGTCCGTGCAAAGCGGCCCAACGTGCTTGCGGTGTGCTCCCCTCTGTGTACGATATTCATTCGGTGGGTTTGTGATGTACAATTATCACAGATACACAAACTCCACAGTGAGAAGGCAAGCATTTCGGTCGGCCGCACGCGACGAGGATCATCGGGCTTCGCCAGGGAGGTGGTCATCCGCTGCTTCCACTACACGGTTGTGTTTCGATGGATATGGGGCAAAAGCAGCAAACCGAATGTTATGTCGTACCTCGTCGTGGATGTCGGTGGGCAACCCTTAGCTGGCAGCACATTGTATGCGGTCCCTTATCCTACAGCTGATGGACCACCACTTCTAGGCGCATAGTCTGAGATTGACAGTCACCTCTATACTTACCGCAGGTTCAGCCAGGCCTTGGACACGCGTGTTCCACAGGATGCCCCGCACTGTATAGGCTCAGCTCTGGTCCCATGGTTAGTCTAGGAACCCCCAAATCGAATCCCAGGCCTGTACTACGGCCACTCAGACCAGAAATAGTGCGCCCCTGGTTTAATCCGACGACGACTGTTGGGAGTCGGCGCAGGGGCCTGAGATGACCTTTGAACCGTTAGTTCCTCCAAGATAAGGTCTCGTCGTCAACCGTGTCCTTTGCGACAGTAATCCGAGGCATCTGCTGGACGCTGTGCAGCATATCCTTATAGACGACCGTTGGCTAAGACTCGGATGGATACGCCACCATGCCCACGACGGCCCATTGTCTCCTGAATTTTCGGGTCCGGGAGTTTGTTGGGCATTGTTAAGACACTCAATGTCAAGCACATCCTGGCGCACTCACGGTAGCGATGTCATCGTTTCAATCATTGAGAGACCTCGTCTCTCGATTCGAAGCTCAAGTTGGGCGGAATGCCCAGCATACTGTCTAAGATTTCAACATACCAAGAAAGTACTAGTGAATCAACCGCGCGCATCCCCATCTGAAGCGTGAAAGTCGCACAACATGCAGATATACCCTCGACTCCTAGCCAAGTCTTTGGCAATCCGCTCGCTTCGGATTCGTGTACGGTGTTACCGTGGCGGTGTTGTCAAGCCGCTTTTGGAAACATAGACGCTCAAGGACAGGGAAGGCGAAAATTCCCCAATCTCCCCATGGTCTCCCCAACCATCGACGCTTCTCCTCAACATCTCAAATATATCCCTTCTTTCCCCTCCTCATTCTGGCTGGATCGCGCGCTGGACTACAGTTATCTAAGTTTGTGCCTCTGTCTCTTTGGATATATCGCCCTCATCACATGTGCGCGAAGCTTGATCAAGGTTCAGCGCGCGTCGGCGACTCGGCGGCGGCGTTTCAGCAGGTCAGAGCACGTTCGTCTCAATCATTGGACTCTCGCCTTCTGCCCCCACATGATCCCCTTCACTATCCCATGTCAAAATGGCTCCCCCGACGTCTGAATCTGTTCCTTGATGATTTGCTGCCGACGAGACTTCAGGCCGCGGACATCGTGGACAACTTCTCGTACTTATCGGCCCTGGAGCGCACCCTGAGTGCTTCCACTCTCCCCCCACCCCGGCGCGCGGCTCGCCATGTCCCAGACCGACTCGGATACCCACCTAGGAAAGGGTGAAAAGCCTGATGCCGCGACAACAACAGGCAACACCAGTCGCCGACCCCTTATCATCGCTGTCGTAGCATCCACGATCGTTGTCCTTGCACTCGCTCTTGGCCTTGGGCTCGGGCTCGGTTCGAAGCACCACCACTCGTCCTCGACAATTTCTGGGTCGACCGATGGGTCGGGCAACTTGGCGATCGCCTCCACGCCAGACGCGAACGCGGCGTTCATGTCCACGACGATGGTGAACGACGCGCCGACGACGCGCACCTACAACTTCGTCGTGGAGGAGCGGAGAGGCGCACCAGATGGGGTGGAGAAGCCCATGCTTGTGGTGAATGGGCAGTTCCCTGGGCCGACAATCGAGGCAAACACGGGCGACCGGGTTGTGGTCAATGTCACGAACAAGATGTCGAACACAACGTGAGCCGTTCCCGTTCCGCGATCTCTCTTGTCTATGCATCTCAGAACGTGGTGGTAGAGCGATACACTGGCATGGGCTGTACCAGAGAGGGACGAACTACTACGACGGTACGGAGGCGATTACGCAGTGTGGTATCCCACCGGGGGCGTCCATGGTCTACAACTTCACCGTGAGTTATCAGTTTCAATTGTCGACCTCGCAAGAGTCGTAACCATTTGCTTCAGTTCGACGGTTATATGGGCAGTACTTGGTGGCACGCTCGTGAGTCAATCTTTCGCATATTTCCCTCGAAATATCATTTCCCAAACCCTCCGTTCAGACTCGATGACTCAATACACGGACGGCGTAGTCGGCGCACTCGTCGTCCACGCTAAAAACGAGTCCGTACCCTCCTACGACGGTGATATCGTTCTCCAGCTCTCCGACCTCTACCACACCTTCTCCCCCGCACTCCTCAACCTCTATTTCGCCCCCGGAGGCCTCGAGGGCACCCCGGGTAACGAGCCTGTCCCGGACGGAGGAGTGATCAATGGCGTCGGTCAGTACGGCGACTCAGCCAACGCCCCCAAAGCGGCGTTCTGGAACGCGACCCTCCAAGCGAACAAAACGTATCGCCTGCGATTGGTGAACACGGGCTCATTCGTCGCGATGCAGTTCTCGGTCGACAACCACACCCTGACCGTCGTTGAGGCAGATGGGACGGCTGTGAAGCCGTTTGAGGTCTCAAGCGTGTCGATCGCGGTCGCGCAGCGGTATAGCGTGCTGCTGAGGACCAACCAGAGCGCGGGTGCGTACTGGATTCGTGCGGGACTCGACCAAGATGCGTTTACGGTGAGAAACCCTCTAGTCTTGTGGCGGATGGCACTGATGGGTGATGTTAGTATAACAACCCGGGCGTGCAGACGGAAGTTCGTGGAGTGATCCGTTACGGCGTCGCCAGTAACACAATGCCCGACTTTGCGCTGTTGGATAACCCTCCGTCTCTGCCGAAGGGCTCGCCCGAGGAGTTGGACACCAACAATCTCGTTCCCGTGGGAGGTGGGCCTGCGCCTGATGCTACCTTGTGAGTACGAGGATGGACCCTGTCCTTTTGCTAACGATCGGCGCAGCCAAGTGTACTTCACTATATCCATGCAATATGCGAGCACTACGGGGGACAACTACCTGTCCAAGTTCCTCGCCTTTGTTAACAGCACTGTACGCTCATTCCCTCTATCGTCTATATACGCACTCAACTCCGTCTCCTACGTACAGTCCTGGGAACCGCTACAAGGCACCTCGAGTCTCTTCTCGCACCTCGGCAACAACACCTCCGACGGCTCCGCGACCCTCGCGGACTCACAGCTGATCACCACCGTCAACGAACAGCACGTCGTGCAGATGGTGATCGACAACCTCGACGACGGCGACCACCCCTTCCACCTCCACGGCCAGAAGTTCTGGATCGTCGGCCAGGGTGCCGGGCGCTTCCAGGGCGCTATTGGCGACAACACCGCGCCTATGCTGTAAGTCTTTGGTTGGTCGCCGCTGAGTGTAAGACTGACCAGGCACCCTGCAGCCGCGATACGCTGGTCATTCCCGCGTACACGCATGCCGTGTTGCGTTTCAACGGAGACAACCCGGGCTTCTGGGCGTTCCACTGTCATATCCAGTGGCATATGGTAAGTGCCGCCCTCTCTCAGTGTGGCGTCGCGCCTGGATATAGACCCTGTCGTTCTGCCGCCCTCTCGCTGACGCGGAGGTACTCTTCCTTTCTTGACCTGTGCTGACTTCTCGCTGTGGCGTCACAGGCTGCCGGGCTACTCTTCCAGCTCAACGTGCTCCCGTCGGAGAGCGCCAAGTTTGACATCCCACAATACATGCTCGAGCAGTGCAAGTGGTCGCCCCCGTCCTCGACTGCGTGAGCTCGAGATCAGTGGCGCGGCCGCTCGGTGCGACGTGAGATGTGTTGCAGTTTGCATTACAGTAAGGGGTAACGTCGAGATTGGAAGTAACGCTCTCGCGTTGTCATGCTGTCGGATGTCCGTGGCTCCGGTGTACGAAAATATAGAGTTTGCTCGAGATTCGCAAAGAGCGGAGTTGGTTCGTCAAAGGGCATGCATACACGTGCTGTGATGGCCACTTAGGCTATTCTAAGGTGAATGATCGAGGAAACGAGGGAGTTTGGGCTGAAATACTGGCTGGAACTTAGGCATACATCATCGGCCAGTACTCAGCGCTCTCAAATAGTCGATGGCTGCGGCCAACCTAGGCCTGTGGAAAGCTGTTCGTTACTTTGTTCTCGATGGAGGACCCGCGTCAGTCGGCATTGGTTCGCGTTCACATGCGGGCACGCTGAAGGACGATAAAAACCACGGCCAAATGAGTCTGCGGAAAGCTGTAATTCCATCGATTCCGAGGTTCAGCTGCTGCTTACTCCAACCCACTACCCCGCACCCCAATGAACATCAGTTGGTCTTCTAGCGACCATCGCAATGCCGACGTGGTCGACGACGCTTCGGGGCAGGTCCTCTTCCACCTCGACACACCCTACAAGTCGTTCGGGAAGCGAATCACGACCATGACCGACGCGCAGGAACAGGTTGTCGCCGAATACGAGACCCGGCTAACGGGCCACGACCGGGTGACGTACAAGGGAGAGATGCGCCGGGTCTCGGATTGGCTGCCGACGAACGGGTTCATCTCCATGTATGTCATGGATTCGCCTGGGGTGGTGGCGCCGAAGAAACGACTTACGCTTGTGGTCGAGCATGCAGTACTCGACAGCTCCGTATCCCAGATGGGAAGACGTATTTGTGGAAAGAGAAGACTGTTGCGAAGTCCGAGGTCCGTCAATGTCCACAGTTGTCACCCCAGCCTCGGTTCCGGACGGGCCCTCTGGTCACTGACAGACGGCGATCTCCCCAGCTTGTTGACGCACAGTCGGAGGCGGTCGTGGCCAGGGCGCGTGCCGCAAACCTAGGTATCCGTTCCGCCAGACACAACTGCATGATCGAGGTCGGCCCCGAAATCATACCCTTCCTCGACCTGGTCGTGCTCTCCTTTGTCATATGCGAGACTGAGCGGGCTGCAAGCTAGGTGGCGGCTGCTAATGCAGTTGCTGTCGTCTCTTGATCTGGATTGAAATGTATATGTACATAGAGTCGACTGAGTTCTGGATAACGGAGTGGTTATGTGTACAGTTGGTTCCGTTTCGGTGCCAGCGCTGTTTTAGCCATATTTAGCTCCATCTCTTCTGTTTTTGCTTCCTGAGCTTCGGTCCCCCGCATATGTTCCACCTTCGATTACCCGTAGCTTTAGTCGTCCACGAAAGACTCGGGCCTGAGGGAGGCTAGAAGCCTTACATACGTTGCAAGAATGCATTCAGTCGTAGCTCGTTTGGGGGAGGGGAAATCCATCTGTGCGCGATAAGCGTACACCACCGATACCCATGTGGAGCACGGGGGCATACCGAACCTTCCTTAATGCTTCTTTCTCTGTTCAGCCGAGGTATGATCGTCCTCCTATTTCTGCTTTAGGCCCTCTTCGCGGCCAGCTCGAATCAGCATGCGGTAGCATGCACATTTGCCTCCTACACCACCCCCGGGGAGTTCACGTCGACGAACAATGACGTCATGGTATTCAATAGAAGAATGCGGTTAGGTGAGTAAATCCTAGGCTTGATTCTGTCGATTGTCCTCGATTGGTGAAATCCGGACGTCCTTTCGCATAGCTATCGCGCGATAGTCGAGTTATATGCTCTCTGATTTCCTCTTGTTCCTTCGCGTCTGGAAGCGTCCAACAGAGGACTTATCCATGCTGATGCGAGACATGCCAGCCCTACTTCAGCTCCTGCTAGACGGGTACGTTGCATCCGTCTAGACGACGTGAGTCGTGACTGGGTATCATCTTGGCCATTCATCTCACTGACACAGTTACATACGCCAACAGGAGGATAGCGATATATTAGCGACCCGGAGGCGGATTTCTGTTGCGCCCGAGTCTAGTTTCTTTGAGCGCCTACATCGTCGAATCTGCGCGGTGAGTCATTAGTGTTCCAGGATCTATGCCGGGTTTGAGCTGAGCGGAGCGTGGACAAGGCTCAGCTCAACGTCACAGTCGGCCGCCTCGTCGCTGCGGACGTTGAGGAGGGGTGATGAGGTCGGGCCGGCCGTGGGAAAGCGGTGCAGTGTGCCTGGAACCACAATAAGGTGAGTAGACGCCGGCTATTGTATGGCACGTGGGAAAGCGCGCGACAACGTCTAGGCGCCTAGTACGTCTATTGTCTCGAGTGCAGGACGTGCACCAGCAAAGACGATTGTCCCAACACAAAAAACAATCGACAAAAGCCATGGCGGCTCCCAGTGGTTCCCTCCCCTCCCCAGTCCTTCCTTTCCTTCGTTCTTCTTGCATCCAAGATGCGCCGTCCGACGTCCCTCGTCGTCGACACCGACATGACTTCAACGACTAGCACGACCTCCCCCTCCGCATCTTCCACCCACCTCCCCAAGTCGGCCACTCTTCGTAAGGTCGAGTCGCCTTCTCCTGTCCCGGTATGCCCACCCCCGCAAGCCTCTATCCCTCTCCTCTTTTCCCTCCTTACCCGCCGCGACTTCTTCACTCTCATCCTCCCTGCCATCTTTACCTCCGTCGTTGCGGGTGGTGTCGCGCCATTCATGACCTATGTCATCGGTCGTTCCTTCGACTCCTTTGCCGCTTTCCCCACCGGACCCAGCCCTTCCGACGATGCCAAGCGCCAACTCCTTAATGGTGTCGGACTTGCTGCCCTCGAACTTGTGGGTTTGGCTGTCGGCGCCCTTGCGCTTAGCAGCGTCACCTCCTGCCTCTGGATCTGGACTGGTGAGCGCAACCTCGTCGCTGTCCGGAAGCGGATCTACGCTGCGGTCACCCAGAAGGATATGGTCTGGTTCGATACCAAGATGGGCTCTGATGAGTCCATCCAGTCGGTCGAAGGAGATGGTCCTATTGGTGCTGGTGGTCTGATGGCGAACTTTGCTCGGTACGTGCAGATCTCTTGATCCTCTGCGAAGTATAACTCATTATGTGTTAGGGAAACCGACGAAGTTCGTATGGCCTCTTCGCTGGCCATGGGTATGGTCGTTCAATACACCACTACGTTCCTCACTAGCTTGGTCCTTGCCTTTGTCTGGTCATGGTCCCTCACCCTCGTCATACTGTCGGCGGTACCACTCCTCATGATCATTCAGACGCTCTCCCAAGGCTTCGCGGGTCCTCGTCTTGCTGCTGAGCGCACTCACATCGCCTCTGCTGCAACTCTTGTGGACCGCGCCGTCACAGCGATCGCTACCGTCAAGGCGTTCAACGCCGAGAAGCACGAGCAGGACCAGCTCAGCACCGTCCTCCACAAGATGCGGGCAGCTGCTGACAAGTGCCACGCCGTCTGGAGCATGAGTACCGCTGCCTCGCAGTTCGTCATGATGGCCATGTTCGTCCAGGCCTTCTGGTTCGGCTCCAAACTTGTCCGCGACGGCACGATCTCCCCCGGCACCGTCATGTCAGTGTTTTGGGCGTGCCTGATCGCAACGAGCAACCTCCAGATGTGTGTCCCGCAACTCATTGTCCTCACCAAGGGCAAGTTCGCGATGGCATCCCTCCTCACGCTCGCTCAGCCGCCGTCCGCCTCGGGTCCGTATGGAGTACCGCTTACCCCCAACACTTCCCGCCGTACCTCAGCTTCCTTCAGGAAGATCCGCCCAGCCAAGTGCAACGGACACTTTGAGTTCGCTGACGTGTCTTTCGCCTACCCCTCGCGTCCGACTATGCCCGTCCTTCAAGACATCTCCATTTTTCTACCTCCTCAGGAGACCTCCTTCATTGTCGGCGGGTCCGGATCTGGCAAATCGACCCTCGCCCAACTTCTTCTGCGCATGTACACCCCGAGCACCGGTTCGATCTTCCTCGACGACCAAGAGCTCGGCTTTCTTGACGAGGACTTCACGCGGGAGCGCGTCGCGGCCGTGTCCCAGAACTGCATCCTGTTCGACATGAGCGTCCACGACAACGTCGCGATGGGCCTCGCGAGTCCTGGTAACACTCGCAAGCCTCAGGACGTCACCCGCGAAGAGGTCGTCAAGGTTTGTCGCGCAGCACTAATGCACGAGTTCGTGCGCGATCTTCCTGATGGCTATGACACCCAACTCGGCACGAATGGAGCCAACCTTTCCGGCGGTCAGAAACAGCGACTGGCTATCGCTCGCGCGTTGCTGCGCAACCCTACTGTCCTTATTCTTGGTAAGCTTTCTCTTCCTGGCATGCACTTGACGTGTATTGACCCAATGTTGCAGATGAGGCGACGTCCGCGCTGGACGCGACCTCTCGCATTTTGGTCTTCGAGGCCATCAAGCGCTGGCGCCAGAACATGACTACTATTGTCATCACTCACGATCTCTCTCAGATCGGCGATGACGACTTTGTCCACGTTCTCAAGGATGGCCAGCTCATCGAACAAGGTTTCCGCCACGAGCTCGAATCATTCGAGAGCGAGTTTAGCTACATGGCGCGTAGCCAGGAGGCTCAGGGTGGCTTCAAGGAGAAGGACCTCCCGGCCCCACACTCCGAGGACGTCCCCATCGAGGCGATTCTGGAGAAGCAGGACGAAGAACTGCGCGAAGAGCTCGAGGCCGTCGAGATGAGCACTCGCGCACTCAAGCATCACAGTATCGCGCCTTCGACCTTCCGCCCGCTCACCATGGGCAACTGGATGTTCGATGCAGTTGCGGAGCTCACGCGCAACCCGCAAGTCGCTCCTCCCCGGGCGAGCCGGTTTGTTGCCCCTGAGGCGTTCACTGGTGCATCGGAGGAAGTCGCCGAGAAGAAATTCCGTCGGCGCACCCTCCACATCGAGATCCCTGATGTCCCCGTTCCTGCACCGATCGCGACTGCGGCAAGCAGCAATCGACTCAGTCTCCAGTTCACGCCCACCTCGCCGACGTTGTGCAGCTACCCTTCTCCTAAGTCGTATGCTTCCTCGATGGTCGAGGATGACGAAGACTTCGACTTGGAGAAGAACGCCATGCAGCGCAGCGGTTCCAAGGCAGGCGAGAAGCGCCGCAACAACGGCCACCGTCGCCGCCACGCGCGCGACGTCTGCCTCGACAGCGTCATCATCGAGAAGGCCGAAGAGTCCGCCGAGGAGGAGGTACCTGCTGCGCCTCAAGAGGCAGAGATTTCCTTCTTCCGCCTCGTGCGCGACATCTACCCCACCATCCCCAACAAGCCTCTCGTCCTCTTCGGCATGCTCATCTGCGTCGCAAGCGGCACCATCACCCCCCTGTTCTCATTCCTCCTTTCGCGTCTCTTCTTTGAGGTCTCCAACGGCGCGCGCAACATCTCCATCATCAATACCTACGGTGGCATCGTCCTCGCGATCGCTGCCGCGGACGGTATCCTCATCGGTCTCAAGATCGCTGTCATGGAGGGCGTCGCTATCAAGTGGGTAACGCGCGTCCGCGAGGCGTGCTACAGCCGCGTGCTCGCACAGGACAAGAAGTGGTTCGACAAACCCGGAAACGCCGCCCCGCGTCTCGTGCAGGTGCTCATCAAGGACGGCGACGACGCTCGCTCGCTCATCGCGAGCGTCCTCTCGCAAACCCTCGTCGTGACTGCCATGCTCGGCGTCGGGCTCATCTGGGCTCTCGCGAGGGGCTGGCAGCTGACGCTTGTTGGGTTCGCGATCGCACCGGTGTTTGCTGGCGTGATGGCGCTCCAGGCGCGGTTCGTGTCGAAGTGCGAGGTGCGCAACAAGCGGGCCCGCGAGGAGGTCGCGAAGCAGTACTACGACGTAAGTTGCTGTTATTGCCTTTCTACTGTGTGCAACTCACGAACGCTCGTTTCTAGGCTATTTCAAACGTCCGTGTGATCCGCGCGATGGGCTTCGAGAGCGCGTTCCGGGAGAAGTTCGACTCCGCGGTCGAGTCTGCGCTCACTACTGGTGTGCGCGGCGCGTTCATCGAGGGCTGCTCATATGGTGTCGCCAGCGCGCTCATCTACCTCGCCGAGGCGCTCCTGTTCTACGTCGGCGCGGTCCTCATTGCGAACGGCACCTACTCGTACCTGCAGATGATCCAGACCCTCCAGCTGGTCGTCTTCTCGGTCTCCATCGGTTCTCAGCTCATGGCTTTCAGTACGTCTGTTTTATTGTTCAGTTTCTGCGAACGAATTTCATAATTCGAACAACAATAGCCCACCGCATCGCGAAGTCCACTCGCGCTACGCGTGACTTCAACCAGCTTCTCAAGCTTTCCACCGCTACCGATGAGTCCCAAGGCATCCTCATCCCTGATCTTTCCGGCCCCGTCTCCTTCACCAACGTCTCCTTCTCGTACCCCGAACGTCCCGAAGTCCCTGTGCTCAAAAACCTGTTCGTCGAGATCAAGGAGAACGAGTGCGTTGCGATCGTCGGCTCATCTGGCTCCGGCAAGTCAACGATGGCTGCCCTCCTGCAACGCCTCTACGAGCCCGACACTGGTTGCGTCGCCATTGGCCCCCATATCCTCCGCTCTACGGACGTCCACCATCTGCGCGATCACGTATCAGTCGTCAGCCAACAACCGAACCTGTTCGACGCGTCCATCGCGGAGAATATCGCGTACGGCAACAAGTCGCTGACAATCGAGGACATCCGGCGCGCGGCCAAGGCGGCAAATGTGCACGACTTTGTCGAGTCGCTGCCCAAGGGCTACGACACGCCTGTTGGCGAGAACGCGTCGCTTATCTCGGGTGGGCAGGCGCAGCGGCTACAAATCGCGCGCGCTCTGGCGCGCCCCGCGCGCATCCTCATTCTCGACGAGTGCACGTCCGCGCTCGACTCGGCGAACCAGGCGGCGGTTATGGAGACGCTTAGGCACGCGAAGATGGGCCGCACCACGCTGGTCGTGACGCACAAGCTTGCGATGATGCGTATGTGCGACCGGATATTGGTCGTGCACAACGGCGTTGTCGCCGAGCAGGGCTCATATGAGGAGCTCATGGACCGTCGCGGCGTCTTCGCGCAGCTCGCTAATGGCGGCGAGTGGATGAGCGATTGATCTCGCTTTTCGTTTCTGTCTCTGACTCCTGGTTCCGGTTTTCCTTTTTCCGTTTCTTCTCCCTCTTCCTTGGATATTGTAGCATTGGATACCTCCACTCTACCATCAGCATACCACGCACCCCACCACATCCACATCCATCCACAGATAGCGAAAGTATAAACTGTAACAGACAGCACTACGTACTACTACCCTTCGACCTTCGATTACTGAGATGCCACGCGTTTACGACCCCACGGATTCTTTCCGATCCTCACTGTAACATTATTGCATACGCCACCCCACCACCAGCACTGTATCGCTCCTGCACGTTCCTAGATAATGGGTTGCAATGAATTGACGATTGTAAAACAAACCATCTTTGTCTGCGATTGTGTGCATTCGACTTTGGCGCGGACTGAACGAGGAAGTAGACGATTCAAAAGTCGGTTTGATTTGGCCGCCAGTAACTGGTTAACCTTACAATCGTATCAAAGTTAACAAGCCAACCCGCTAGCCCCTCTATATGTGCTGCCAGTGCGGATGGTATTCAGCGCAAGGGCAGCTAGGTCCGTTGCCCGTCCGCCGCTTTGCCACGACCTCCACGCCGACGTCAACGTTCGCAAGGTTAGGGCACACGACTGCCCATGGAGGTCGCGCCGAGTCGACCGTGGAAGCTGCATTGTTAACGGTTGGAGGGACAGGAGATAAGAATACGAAATTGGTGAATGCATGCAACGATATCTCTTGAAGCGAAAATAAAAGGGAGGGGTGCCAAGGGATGTTGTTAGTTCCGGATGGAAGCAGACATACGCGTGCCCGTGTAACACTACTAACATGCATTCGAACCCGGCTCAACAGGCTGGGGCAGAAGCAGAAGCGGCTGCAGCGCCACCCGAACTCCGTTGCCTCGCTTGTCGCTCCCTCTCGCATACAAGAAACAAGAGCACGATCAGGTCGAGGAAAGCCACGACCTGGGGGCCGGCCTCGATAATGATGTTGTGCCTATCGGAGAAGAATCCCAAGTTCGCAGCGCGCGTCCTTGCTACGACCGCGTCCGAACGCTCGTCGACGAGCTGCAGGAGCAAG
This sequence comes from Ganoderma multipileum BCRC 37180, assembly GCA_000338015.2. Taxonomy (NCBI): domain Eukaryota; kingdom Fungi; phylum Basidiomycota; class Agaricomycetes; order Polyporales; family Polyporaceae; genus Ganoderma; species Ganoderma multipileum. Next base: position 1,489 of record BACB01005699.1, on the reverse strand, counting down.
AGCGTGTCATTTCAAGGCACCCGGGATTGCTATTCGGACAACTTATAGCATGGACGCACCTTGAACTTCGCTCCAGACTTCGATTTCCACAAGTATGTCTTGCCATCTGGTGCGTGGAGCCGTCGCGATCTGCACGTACATGTCACCAGTCTTGTTCTCCGACACGCAAGGCTTCAAGACATACCTGGAGAAAAACCCGTTGGTAGGCAACCAATCCGACACCCGATGCGTCTGTCCCTTGTATGTCACCCGGTCAGAACCGAACCGACGCTCGTATTCGCCGACGACCTGTCCCTGCGCGTCGGTAATGGTCGTGACATGCTTCCCAAAGAGCTGGAAGGGGGTGTCGATGTGGAAGAGGATCTGCCCTGACGCGTCGTCGACGACGTTGGCGTTGAAGGCGTCCCGAGAGGACCAGCTGATGTTCATCGTGTAGTGAGAGTCGATGGGGCCATGACGTCCTGCGTACTCGTATTGCCGTACCTTTATGTCCCTCCAGACATGTCCGCGTGTGACCGCAGACCAGTCCTGGCTCCTCCATCCAGTGGACGTTGGCTCCAGCACCAAGTCACGGTTCTGTCGAGCGTTATCGCACAGCTTTCCACAGCATTGGCGCTGGGCATGGCTGCACAGCCACTCAACCATCCTGATCTCGTCACGCTCCAAACCAGGCCGTGCGCAACACCGTAGTTTCAAGCTAGTAAGGAAGTTCGAGAGAAAGGCTGACGTGTATAGGAGTGCAAGTTTAAAGAGACCATAAGCAGGATATGATATGCCAACTTGCTCCGGAGCACACGAGCAGCTTGGCTATCATTTTAGTAACCATTGGCCCAGGCTGAGGGTAACAGCGGCGAGGACACCGATTACTATTGACGTGATCAAAGCTGGACTGTTATCTAGTAGCTCTAATAAGCCTTGAGGACGCACGGTAGGCCAACCGCAATCTCGGAAATGGCTCAGCAAGCATCTGGAGCACAGAGCGTGACTGGGAACTTGTCGCTGAAGACCGCGCCTTTCGGCCCGATCTCGTCGACGGACAACTCTACATCGCATCCAAATCGATTAGCAACCGTCCAGTGGTGCATCAAGAGGCCAGGATACATACGGTACTCGCCCTTGGGGAAGGCGGCGGGGTCGTAACGGAGGAGCGCCTCCGCAGTGGTGGGGTCCGAGTCCGAGAACGCCGGCTCGCCGATAATCCTGAAGCCGTCCTTGTCCGTGTAGAGCGAGACCTGGAGGAAGGTCGCGTACTTGAGGTCGGTGACCTTGCGGTCCTGGAAGAGAATATCCATCAGTGGGTCTGCTAGCAATCGGGGTTGCGCCTGGGACTGTAAACTGACTGTGTTGATGTACTTGAAGTAGAAGGTTTCTGCGATCGTGGATCCAGACGTTGGCGAGTACACCTGGGCAGCTGTGGATTTGCCAATAGCGACGTTGTCAGCCTAACCGAAGATATGGAGGCGGAGGGTTGCTTACAGCCCATGGCACC